>OZ020523.1:14375391-14457171 GCA_963971425.1 Bryoerythrophyllum caledonicum | reverse complement strand
CTAGGGTAGATACAATTGGTGGGTTTGTGAGTAAAGAGGCTTGCACAATTACAAGAGGAAGGATTTCCTCTTTTGTGTCTTTAAATTTTAGAAGTGAGGAAACTAAGTTTTGAGAGATTTAGAGTTAGGGTTTGAATCTTAAAAACCTTGGTGGAGCTTGGAGCTTGAAGGAAGAAGAAGACGGAAGAAAATCCAAAAACCTAAATCTATTTTAGATTAGGGTTTTTGGGGTTTGAAGGTTGTAAGAGTGCGAGAAGCGCAAAGAGACTAGGAGTGGCGGAAGCAACTCCAAGGCACTTGAATCTTTGTAAGCAAAGTGCCTCCACCTTGTAAATTTCATCTTTTGTGTATGTGCAACTTCTAGTTGTACAATTGCTTGTTTGTAAAATCTCCTTGTTTGTCATAAAAACTCCTACTCTCACTTCTATTGTTGTTTCTCTTCTTTTGTAAGAAGGCTTGTGATTGTTTGGATTTGTGAGAAGAGTTATGCAAATTTTACATGACTTTGTCTTGCACAAATTCTAAGTTCGTCCCGGTCTCCCGGTGGTCACCGGTAAACCCTTGAGAAACCTCTTTACTTCAAAAGGGGTGTTGTACTTAAGTGTTGTTTTTGTGTAAGTCAAGTAGCATTTTTGAGACATAGGTGTCCCGGTGAATTTCCCGGGACAACATGGCTCTACCGGCTACTTTCAAGTTGTTGAAAGTGGATCCCAATAAGCGGGAAGGGACGGAAGAAGGAAGGCAACTTGAAGAGGATCTCATTCGGATGGGGTGTGGAGGATTATACGAGAAGCCTTGGAAGTTGGCGGGAGGTGGAGTAGTGGAAGAATTGGCATCACCCGGGACTTCCCGAGGAGCTTACCGGGCCAAGCCTCGGGTATAGACTCGAAGGAAATGGAGGAAGGTCTACTCATTCGAAAACCGGGAGGCTTGGAAGCCGAGAAATAACAAGGTATTGCTAGATTCTTACACCTCTCGGAGCTATGATTCCTCCGAGGGATATCATAGCTCATGTTTCATCGATTTAAGGTTGAGAAGGGTGATTGAGTTTTTAAACTCGATTTTCCATCCCAACCGGAACGAGCGAATCCCGGTGAGGTTGGCAACGGCTTATGTGCAAGCTTATTTCGACGTCTCCTCTCCGGATTGGACACTTCTTCTTCAAGAAGTATTAACACCTCAAATTCGTGCCATTCAAGAAGGTGAGAATACGAAAGTTTTCCTCACGCCATACCTATTTCACCTTTACGAGCATTTTGAATGCTTAGAGGAGGAAGAGAAAAACATTTGGAGGCTAGCCTCATTATCTCAAGGAGCTTTTCCCGGGAAAACCTCCCGGGTGACTCTACCGGTAAACTCACCGACGACCTCTCCTTTACTTCTTCCCGGGGAGTCTTCCCGGCCGCTCCAGCCTACACCGGAGGAGTCTCCCCGTTCTTCTGGATCATCCACTTTAAGAGACACCTTAAACAAGTGTGCTCGCAAGGTGAATGATTTAGAAAACGAGCTCTTTGAAACTAGAAGTCTTCTCCGGGTGCTCCGGGGAATTTTTGAAGTGGAGGACAACCGGGACATCGTGGCCGCTTCCCGGGAAATACATCGGAAATTATCGAAGGCTATGACGGACCTCAAAACAGCGAAGGAGGCCCAAGAGAAGACAAGCAAGACCATGGCCAAACTCACGGAGATGTATGTGGAAGGAAAGGAGGTCATTACCGGAGGTCCACCCGCGGGTCTTGTCCGGGCTCAACATCGGGATCTTGTGCAAGACAAGAGGAAGTATGTTCCTCAACAATCATCCTCTTCGGAGGAAGGTAATTCTCCTCCAAATTATTCTATTAGTGAAGTAGGCTCATTGTCCTCCAAAGGTTTGGAGGCAAGAGTTTACAAGAGGCAAAAAGGGCTTCCGGGAAATTCCACCGGGAAAGTCCCGGGACACCCTTCTTCCTCTTTGGGGGAGTCTTCGAAGGTTATACTTGAAGAGTTGAGGAATGATACTCACATTACGGAGAACAAGCCTAAGGAGCTTTGGATGGTGGTTTATCAACCACCGGGATGCGGTGACAACAAGCTTTTCCGGGACAGCCTCCCGGTCTCTCCTATATCGGAGGAAGAGGAGGATGTTTATTATTTCTCCGACTAGACTTACCGGAAGTCTATGTTTCAATGCTACTGGTTATGTCATGTTATGTTTCGTTATGTTTTTTTTGTTAAATGTTATGTTTTGTTATGTAATTTTCCTACCATTGGTGGGAAGATTTTGGAAGGTGGTTGATTGAACTAAGTGAGAGTAATGATGTCGATGGGGCCCTATTGTGCACCCGGTCATTGCCACTTAAGTGAATTCTTCCATTTTCCTCTTATTGTTGAGGATATGGTTACCGGGAAGGGAAACCGGGATTTCCCGGTGTCCCGGTGACTAGGCCACCCTAGATTATAGGATCTAGATTCTTTTTTCCATGATTTGTGGATCTAGGTTTTCGTAGTTTAGTGAGTGGCCTTGGTGTACTTAAGGGGGGCTTGGTGCTCTTTTTAATTCATTCCCTCTTTGTGTCTTTGCTTGTGTTTTTGTGTCTTTACACTCCTTCTTTGTATCTTCATTCCCTCTTTGTGTCTTTGCTTGTGTTTTTGTGTCTTTACACTCCTTCTTTGTATCTTCATTCCCTCTTTGTGTCTTTGCTTGTGTTTTTGTGTCTTTACACTCCTTCTTTGTATCTTCACTCTCCCTCTTTGTGTCTTTGCTTATGTTTATGTCTTTGCTCATGTCTTTGGTGTCCTTATATGTATCCTTGTGTCTTCTTTCTTTTCTTTGTGTCTTCATTGATATGTTGTCTTGACTTTTGTAGAGTTTGTTGCAAGTGAAGATAGAAAGAGGTGAGTCCTCCTAGTGTGTCTTTGCCTAGGTGATGTGAAGTTGTGACTTGCTAGTGTATGTTGTGAGCCCGAGGCTTTTGGAGGGTGTAGGGCATCTAAGTTAGAATAGGTGAAGGGAGGTCCGGGACCTACTTCAAACCCTAGAGACCGGTCCGGGACCGGGAAGGGTTGTTTTCACCGGATCCGGGATCCGGGAAAACCCACCGCTATTAATGATAGCGTTCCTTAAGTGGGAAGTGCTTGGATTGGTAGGAGAGGAGGGGTGATATCCCCACTCTTGGTACGCCGGTAGAGGTGCCGGTTAAGCCTTATCTTAGAGTATTCTAAGGTTTCTACCCTTGCGGCGGATGAGGCTCCATAATCCCCGTAGAAGGAAGTCTTGCTCATTTTGTTTGTATGACACTAGCTTGTTATGATTCTTACATTATTTTTGCTTTGATTCATTAGGTGTGGTTGTGGTGGGAAACCCGGGTTTGTGTGACCTATTCACCGGGAAGGCTTTTCCGGGAAAACCTCCCCGGGGTAGCCTTCCGGGAGATTGTGAAACCCGGGGAAACTAACTACAACCTTTTGTCTAAATCTAAGGGTAGTTTAGCTTGTGGATTTTTGATGGCCTCTGGACTGCGAGAACGGAGGGTAGTGATTTTCCGGGCACTATAAAAACTCACCGGAAATCTACTCCGACGCTCAACGGAGTTTAAACTAAACAAGTCGGTTGCTATTTGTTGGTCATGAAAATGCCCGGGAAGCCATTCTCCGGGATGTGCTAAGGTATTTTGAAATGGCTTTGTGTTTAGAAGTAAATTGTTTAACGCACGATAGAAATCCCTGGAACTAATCCGGTTAGGTGGGGCTTTCTTAAGGTTAATTTTGGTTAATTTTAAGAAATACGAACTACTGGACTACGACACATACCTTATAGAAAGGTGCGGTTGACGGCCAACACGTCACCACGAATCTACGCGTCACTACCAGCGACACCACGTCCACGGCCTATAGCGTCCACAGCTCCGAGGCCCCCACTAGCGACACTACCAATCCACGGGTGGTCCTCCACCATCCACATCCACGCCTCGTCATCGTCTGTCATCGCCTACGCTCACCATGGACCATCGTGACCTTCGTCCGCAAACTGCTGAAGACGACACCACCAAACAGACAATGCCCCAACCACCCCCAGGTATGAAATTCATCCACGAAGTTCATTCATTTGCACGAGTCGAGTAGAAATCACAGATGTAACTCCCGTTCTTCGTCTGCATAGGGACGGAATCATCCACTCCTACCCCGAGTTGTCAAGCGGTTCAGCAAGTTGCCACCATCCAAATACGACGGACCGTGGTGGCATGGATGGTGGAGGACCACGCGCTCCATGGCACTTCTGGACTCACCAGCCGCGCCATCAGAGCATTTCCAGAGCATTTCCGCTGCCAACATCAAACGAACCTCGTCCGCGCTAGCCGTCGGTGGAGCCTACGCGACAACATCCTCCCTATAGAAAACAGCTCGCACCCCGAATCCGCCGAAATCACGCGTAGCACCATGGGCACCCGAAAGTGGATTCTCACCAAAGCCGTCGCAGGGCAGGGGCCTTGCTGTTCGCTTTGGATGCAATGGCTATATCCAAAGCTGCTGCAATCATTTGAAGTTTACCGCACCTCCGGGATAAAATCCTCTCCCGCCATCCTTATAGAACTGGCCCTTTCTATTATTTTATCGATGGATTCACCTTACAACTCCCAATCAACCGACCCTAAGGATAATGTTATTTTAACACAGAAAATAACAAACGTATGGATTTCCCATTTTATGGATGCCTGTAGTATGGTTTTATTGTCACAAAGAGGCCGTCTAACTTGTAGTCCGGAAAAAGAAGCACACATTGAAATGAATACAACTTTCCATTTAGACATTTTACACCGTGGGTTTCTTTCGGGCGAATTTGATGAAAATTTGATGGAAAATTTGGATGAAACTCACTTTTCCATTAATGTTGACAATGGTAAAACCCTTGGCCTTCGTGGAGATACTTACGTGAAGTACGTGAATGTTGTTGCTGGCGGGGAGGCAATGACCATAGTGGTTAGGATTTTCGAGGGCTGTAGAGCAATAATAGAGGCACCAATGTTGATATTTTCTAACCCAAACAGTAATTATCCAATTAGAGGTTTGGACGATTCTATTCCGGGTGTTAGTTACCGTACGGGGCCCAAAGGATGGATGGACCAATCCTTGTTTCCACAATTTTTGAGGAAGCTAGGGCTTACCAACTGGACATCCACAATCATATAAAATACGTGTGGGTGGACAATTGTATGGCCCACAATGTAACCCCTCGGTTGGCGGCCAATTCAGCGGTAAAAAGAACCGTTATAAAATAGTTACCTCCTTGTGTGACTCACCTTTGCCAACCCGCCAACACATTTATTATTCCAAAAATTAAAGACGCATGGACGAAGCGTTGGGATGCAAAAAAACCAAACTTTTCGAAGCGAATGCATGGCAAAATACTCCACGTCGTGACGGTCAGTGGTAGGCGAAGCTTCAAAATCCGGGTAAGCAATTTTTTCTTCAATTAGCAGCAAATGCCGTAGATGATGTAAACGGCATGGTTGATTCTCAACATATTTCATATGCCCGAAAAGTCATGATTAGATGCGGTTTATCATTAGGTTTAGATGGCACTTGGACTATTGAGAAACTATTTCCCCACCTTCGGGAAATTATTGCAAAATATCGTCCTTACTTTGAAGGACAACAAGTCCCAAATTTGCCTATGGCAAATTAATGAAAGAGTTCATTTTTACATGAATTTGCAATTCTACTTTTATTTTCCTAACAAATTTATTTTTTACCCCTATTATATTAAATATATTTCATATCTTCAAACTTATGATTTTAGTATTTTTTATACAAATATTCCTTCATTTTTGCCACTTTGTTTAATTTACATGACCAAAATCTTTGAATGCCCATAACTTAATCAGATTTTCTTCAAATTAAACATATGAGTTGTTTTTTGACATCTACAGAAAATGTAGATGTCAAAAAACATCTCATGACTGTAATTTTAGTCCTTTTTGAGTGACTTATGCTCCTTTGAATAGTGTTGTTTTTCATTCAGTGCAGCAAGCTTTTTCATACACTAATTGTGCACAAGTAAAAAAGGAAAATTCCAATTTTTACTACCATTCACATATAGTGTAATGTTTCACATTTAGTGTAATGTTGTGTCATTACAGTAATTGTGATTCTTACATTTAGTGTAAGGGTTTGTATTAGTGTAGACTACACTAAATAGGATGTTTAGTGTAGTGCACATGTGAATATTGAGCTTAGAGCACGCATTACACTTACTCTTTGTACAGGATTGCTATCTTGTGAGCGGCGAGGGGCGAGCTGTCACGGGACGTGGCGTCGAGGGCTTCTCCATATCGTAGTTTTACCATAGATTAGTTTGTTACTAATCTACGTGTGTTTAGGGACATATGGCGGCGCACCCTATTCATCCGTGGATGAGTTTCATCCACTTAGGGTTCCGCGTGTGTGCGTATAGCGCCTCACTTGTCCTTGACTTGACGTCTTTGTCAAGTCAAGCTTTGTGAGTAAGGTTAGAGAGTGATTAGTGAGTTCTTTGCTTGTAAAGTGATGGTTTATCATTAGTGAAAGCTCCGCATTCTCTACTTTAGTTGCACTCGTTGATTCTCCCCTTGTGGAGTGCGTGTCGCTTGACTTCTTGTGAAAAACACATGTGATTCACTTGACAAAGACCCCTCATTCTTCATTATTTCTTACCATTGTTGTATCAAAATAGTTTTTGCAAAATTGGGAAGAGTAGAGAATGAGTGGGTTACTAATTAAATTTGTGTTAGTACTAGTTCTAGTGGTATTGGAATTGTGAGTGTGAGAGAAGAGCTCATGTTCATGTTCTGTGAGAGAAGCTGTTTCGGGAGAAGCAGGTTGCTCCCTGAGTGAGAAATCCCGATTATTCATCCAGGAGTTGTGCATTTGAGTTCTCATCCGAAAAGATGGCCTTCATTCCTGCGAATTGGGACTGGGGTCATCGGCCCAACCACTTGCTTTTCTGGTGGGACCCGTAACTGGGGTGGACTTCACGGCCTCAAGGGCGACGACACGCGGTGCAATCGGGGACAGTGCCTGGGATTAAGAGAGTTGACCTCAGGGTCGTGACGGTGGGCAGCTGGATATGGAATGCCAAAAAGGCTAGGAATTGACGTTTCTTGGTATCCTGGGGAAGATTCCCGTTACCCCCGGTAACATTCTCTATACCCTGGGAAAGATGCTTTATACCACGGAAAAGATTCAATGTACCTTGTGAAGATGTTATGTACCCCGGGAAAGATTCGATGAACACTGAGAAGATTCTATCCCACAAGCGGATATTAGCTGGTTATTATATTTCAAGAGGGTATCAGCTTGTATTCGTATGGGTACAACATTAGATTTCTACCAAAATACATCCCATCTGCCCGGCGATTCATCTACACTGCCCGACGATCCATCTATACCGTTCGTGTGAGTTCATCGTCTCCGCCCATCTGTTTCAGGTGAGGACTGCACCCCAAACCCTGAGCTTTGGGCCGCATCCTCTCACCGCATTCCAGCGCCACACTCTTCGCTCTCTTGCCGCACTCCTCACTCTCTAAGTTTCACTCTCTACGTTGCAGGCTGCGGCAGTGGACATCAGTTGCGTCTCCACCTCCGTCTTTATGTGTTAGATGCGTTTTCGTTGTTGTCGGTCTTAACCCTAGCGTGCTATGTCTCTCTCTGCGCAAGTTTTGCTTTAATGCACGGTGAAGTTCGATTGGTGGAGCGAGATTTGAAAGGTCTGTTAGATGCGTTTGCGTTGTTGTCGGTCTTAACCCTAGCATGCTCTCTCTTTGCTCGAGTTCTGCTTCAATGCATGGTTAAGTTGGATCGGTGGAGCGAGATCTGAAAGGTCTGTTGATGTGTTGTGGTTTGTATTGGTTTATGTAGTGTCGTCATGGTTTATGTAGATTCGTCATGTTTATGTAGCTTTGCTCATGCGTCCCGCTTCTGCGTCGCGGATGTGTTGAATTGGTGCCTCCTGTGGCCCTATCGGATTTGTGCTCCGCTTTTAATCGAGATTGGCGGGTGAAGTCTCTCTTGTTCTGAAAGACGTCGTTTTTATGTTCACTGGGGGGTGGTCGTCGCTGGATCTACTGATTTCCCCTTGTCGTCATGGAGAAGGCGGTGTAGGTATGTTATGTTGATCGATGGGGCGTGAATTGTTTGGTGTGCGTAGTTCAAGGAGCTCGCCCAGGAGTACGAAGTGCTGAGTGATCCCGAGAAGAGGGAGATTTACGATCAGTATGGGGAGGACGCTCTCAAGGCGGTGCCTCGCACAATCCATTCGACATTTTCGAGTCTTTCTTCGAGGGTGGCGGCAACCCTTTCGCAGGTGCGGCATCGCGGATCCGCGTGGTTTTTCGGGGATACGGACGTTCATGTGTGTGTCTGTGTTTTTGGTTGTTGTGATGGGGGGTGTGCGAGATGTGCAATGGTGCGTGATTGATTAGGAACTGGGTGCTGAGCGTGTTTCCGCAGTCTTGCATGCATGGGATAAGAACGTGCATTCCAAATGCATTAGAAGAAGTTCATGTGGTCATTACCAATCCTTAAGTGAAACGTGAGGTGGATTGCACTGTGGAAAACTTTCCAGCTCCTAAGGTTCCAATGTAATTAATTGTCCAGGAAAAGATTGAAGACGGGTGCATCGAGTTGGTGCGCAGGGTGTCAGGGTTCAGGCGTGAAGGTGTCCATCTGGCAGCTGGGCCTCAACATGATTCAAGAGATTCAACATGTTTGCTCTGACTGCTGCGGCTCAGGCGAGACCATCAGCGAGAAGGTAAGTGTAAGGGCAGTGCAAGCCTGCAAGGGCCAGAAGGTGGTGCAGGTTTAGGGTTTAGATGGGGAGTTTTTTTTTGATGATTTTGCAACCAGTTGATGAACAGTACAAGAGCTTGAAGGATGGAAGGAAGGTGTGTGGCAAGTGCTACAGGAGCTTGAAGGATGCAGTGATGGCGACCAAGGATTGCCAGCCTCTATACCTTGACATACTGAAATACTACAGAGTGACCCTGGGAATGCCTATTGAACAAGAAGTACCCATGCTTTTGGTGGAGCAAGAGGCCCTCAACAACGCCCATGAAGTTGAGAAAGATGTAAGAAGTTCTTCCACTTTGATGTGAACTCTCTTTTGTTCAAATCAGGATTTATAGTTTAGACCTTAATATCCGTTTCTCAGTTCTGGTTCCTTTTATGCAGCTTGGACTTTGATCTAGCGAACACTATGCAGGGACACACTCACGCTCCAAAAATGCGAGGTCTTTCTTTGTCAGAACAACATATCCTTCCTGTAAGAAAACCGGACTTCTACTTTTTAATAATTTTTTCCATTTTGATGAAATGTTGTAGGAATTCTTCTAATGTGATGTTTCCTGTCATGCTTTTGCAACTGTCATTTACCCTTTTCTTGAACTAGTTAATTTAAGCGAAGGGCCTGCATTACCTACTCCTTTTATTAATCTGGATGATTTTTGGAACAAATATACAACGCAGGTATTCATAGCGGCTGCCCTATGGCAGAAATGCGGAAAATGCCACGCCATTGCAAGGTGACAACAATTCTTGTTCTTTTAGGATTACCCAGGTATGTATTTTGTTTTGAGATCATGCTTGTATGTCAACAATGCTTTGCTCCCAGAAAAATACATTTATTGGCAGTGTTTTCCTTGGTAGCCCTTTCTTAACATGCATCTTGGCAAGCGTAAATTAGTTTACACCACGTTCTCAAACTTCTACATTAAAATCTGACCAGCATTTTATGTGTCATTTGGGCATGCAGAGCGTGCAGATTATTAACACGATCCACTAGCGCACAAATTGATGCACGCTCGGATCCGCCTTGACGGTGAGTAACATAACACACTACAGTTCGTTCTAAAATCACCCAAAATTGAGTAAGATACGCCCACTTTTTCTCATAGTGAAATCCACCCGTGAATAGCTCTCTATTAGAGAAAAGCGACTAGTATTCATGATTGACTTTGTGCAAACTCTTTCTTTACTCTCACTGTAACTGCTTTGCCTTGGTTTAGAGACCACCAATAAGGATTCACCACCAAGCTCTTCCAATGATTTAATGGCTATTAAGAGTGAGGAGTGAGCAGGGTTAAGAATCATAAACTTTATAACAGCAAAAATTAAATCACAATCTAAAACATTAGTTCAGTAAAGAGAAGTTCATTAAAACTTTGGGCGACTTCACAAAATATTTTTTTGTCTTTGAGCTGACTATAGATATTTTTAGCTATTAAGTGTAGACATTACTAATTAAAATTGAAAAAAAAGTACAATAATCATGGTATCTTTGCCTCGCTATACAAAGAACAGTTCTAATTTTCTTGCACAGGTGATAGTGATCTTCACAGACGGTCAGTTCGCGCCATTAGACGCCACCATCTTTCCCACGACGACCACCTTTGACTCAAAAGTGAAGATCATCGTGTACAAGCTGCCGCGCCAGACTGACCCGAATCCATTCCTGCGCCTAACCATGCTATTCGAGGTCCTGTCCAACACCAAGGGCACCTTCGAGCTGCTGGAGCCCCTCACCACAATTAATCCTCTCTACTCCATTCGCAGCTTCTACACGTTCCTCGCCCAGACACAGCTGGTTGAGGCCAAGAATCAGTCCACCTGGAGTGTTCGGTACACTAGTGTCTCACAGGCCCTAAATGGCACTACTGTTACTTATCCAGGTTGGTTCTTCTCATCACCTCATTTGTTGTGGAAAATCTGTGTTTCTGGAGCTTGAAGATACCTCCTCTTTTGGTCTATTGTGGTACCGTTTTTTTAGCTCCATATGGGTATTGGATTGATTGGAGAGCTTGTGGAGCCTGTGTTTCTAGAGTTTGAAGGTTCCTCCTCTTCTGATTTATTGTGGTACTGTTTCTTACTCTATATAGTTATTGGATTGGTAGAAGAGCTGATTGTTTTTGTATTAGAGTTGTTGGATTGGGTATGGAAGAGCTTGGTGGTTTTCTTTTATTATAGTTGTTTGATCATAGAAGAGCTCGGTGGTCTTTAAACTCAATTCAAGGTAGTTTTAGTTGTCCTTGGGAGTGAAGTGAGAGTTTGCACATGAGATCAACCAAGATGAATATTAGTCTCCTTTGAGCTGATTCTATACAATGAAAAATTCCATACAGTCGAGATTGATAGCAATTATCATGTTGCAGTTAAAAACTTTCACGGTAAAGCTCACGGGCGACATCGTATTCGAATTTTTCTGGTCTTCAGTCCTTGGGTTGAGAAAGACGCAACCCGGTCGGTATCCTTTGAACTCTGCTGTTCTATACCAAAATTTATTGTTCACATCATGACATCTTTTAACATAGCATTTAGAGAAAAATCATAGAGTTGTAGTTTGAGAGCTATCCAACAACTCATCTAACTCTATGTTGTATGAAAATATCAAATTCTATGGGCGTCCATAACTAGTGTCCATAGTTGAGATGTTGATTTTCCGCAACATACTTTGCAGGGATTTGTATGGCGGCAGAAGAAGGGTGGTGAAGCACATGCTCGCTTGTACACAAGGTTCGTCGTCTCTAGCCAATAACTCAACTGTGATGTTTGCATTGCTGAAGTACTCTTTCCCTGTAATAAAAACAGCCAATCTTGTCCTCTCCATGTTAGTCATGCTATGAACGGCTGTTTCAAACCATACTTGTTGTTGATGTGCAATAGACGCCCTGAAGTGAACAACCTTCATGAACTCTGTAGCATCCACAGAGCAGGCCCCTGAAAAAATGATCTTCAAACACTCAGGGTTTAGTAGAGCCAAGTCTGCTAGAAAATTAGCTTTCTCCACTGGCGAAATTGGAGCTGTCTCCACGCTCATGAAGAATCCTTCTCTCAATGCTGCACCCACTAACGCCCTGTCTTTGAACAAATGTGTCCAGATGATTGCACCGATCTTCCCTTCAACCTCGGAGCTCCAGTTGCCTTCATCGATCACGAAGTTCTGAAATGACCAACCTAGGCTGTCGTCTATCTCCTCCTCACAAAGGTGAGTGACTAGTGCTGATGCCTCTTCATACGACTTCCTTAGTTGTTTCAGGATATTCCATTTTGTGGGGAAGCATAATCGAAAGTCCCTCTCCAATGACCATCGTAACTGTCGGTCAATACTTGATAAATCCTTAGGAACCATGTCACACATCATGAGCAGCGTAGAAAATGTGAATGGGCGATTAACCTCCGAGTTATTGAATGCGATACTCCAGATCAGGTGTCCCAGCATGCGTGCCTGCATTGATTTGAAATTCAGTAAATATATTCAGCAATGAAGTTTGAATATTGAAATATTCAAATTGAACATAAGTAATACATACCACATCAAGTTGTCTCTTAGGTGCGATGATATCTCCATCTTTTAATGGGTGTAGAATCGTTCCTTCCCGATTGTTTGGATACTCGAAAATCTCGCTGTAATTCTGTCCATAGCACAAATTGTATTCAGTACTTGATTTGTTCAAATCTTCTAATTTGAAATAGATTTTAGACAAATGACTGGGACCTCCGGAATGATTCCTTGGACCTCAGGGATGATTCCTTGTACCCTGGAAAATATTCCCTAAACCCTAAGAAATATTCCCTGGACCCTAAGAAATATTCTCTGAAATCATGTTTCAGTGTTGAATTGTAGGTTCAGATGGTGGGGACTTACAAACTGATAGGAGACAAACTGCTTCCAACATGAGGTAAGCCAAGCGTTTCTTAATCCATCCACATCAATTGTTTGCTTCTCTTTTATCCCGCTCTTGTGGACGAATTTGATCTTCACGTTGTAGCAGGCTTTGTTCTCCAGAACTACATCGTTCCATTTCTCACAGAAAGCCTTGTATTCCTTTCCTTGATGCACCTGAATTCAAGTACAAACATTGTTTTTAGTATATCATTTTTGTCAACTGTTGTTGACATTATATTTTCTAAGTGATTCTACAATTTACCTTAATGATTTCTTCAGGTACCAAGGATGAAGAGTCGCAGAAGAATTTGAAAGGGAAGAACACTTTCTTCTCAATGTAGTATCTCTGGAATGCCAATAGTGCTGCCTCCACTGCTTCCCTTTTCTGAATAAGATCTTCCTCCCCAAGGTTTTCGTTCATTCTTCCATTTCTTGATTCGCACATTAACCTCAACAAACTCTTGCTGATTCTCTTGTTAGAAGGAAGGTTATATACTTCATCTAACATGTTAATGTGCTCTGTGCCTTGTTCACCATAGGTTTGCAAAATCAAGAGGGAGTGCTCCTTGCAAAGTGCATCACCTGGAAGTAAGTGAACTAACCGTCCGAATTCTTCCCATTCTCTCCAGAACGGTCTAGCATTAGACTCAAATTCCCTCCTGATGTCTGCAGCCGTATACATTGCTATCTCCCGCACAGTATCTTCTTCTGTGAATTTCACCAAATCACTCTCTGGACATGTTAGTCCCATGCGATTGTTTCTGCACTTCATGAGTTGTCTTGTGATGGACTCGATCTCTGGTTGCTGCTTTTCAGCTCCCTGTAACACTGTTGTCTCCAATTCTTGGATGGCTCGCCAGAACAATCGGCTATGTGGATCACTGTCGACGACTTGGTGAGCATTACAATTTCTTCTCTCCAGAGCTGTGTAGTATGCTTTCTCCGCTTCTACCCATAATTCTGATAGGTAGTCTAAACGACTCTCGCTGTTGATGTACACTTGTCCGCTAATGTCAATAAATGTTGATGTGCGTCCAGGTGTGGGAGGTGTGGGTACAGGAGCACTCCAGCTCGTAGATGAACTTGCAATTCCAGCAACACTGTAAGAAGCATAACATGATTACATTTAGTAGGTTTTGTAAATGAATTTGTCTTATGATAGTGAAAGACATACAAATAAAAAAAAAACTTATTGGAAGTGGTTGGTGGAACTCTTACCTTGTCTCTTGAGCAGTTGGTGGAACTCCACTTTGAGTAGGAGCTGGGAGAGCTAGGCGTCCAGAATTGCATGCAATTGGAGGAGCAGCTGAACTGGAGCTGTAAGCAAATATTTTTGTAAAATTAGCATGTCTTCAAATTTGTCAAGCTTTTTTTATTCCTAACAATACTTCATTTTAAATGCAATGTTTTTGATGAATTTAGCTGTTGTTCAAGAGAGACCATTGCCTTTGAAATGATTCAGAGGACTTGGAATAGATTCTCAAGCCTTCGGGAAAGATTCCTAGTACCTTGGAAACGATTCCAAGGACCTTGGGAATGATTCCAAGACCATTGCAAAAGATTTTCAGGACCCAAGACTTTAAGGTAGACAATAATGTATCAACTTTAGTAGGAATAGGTCTATATGTAAAATGAATCAGAATAGAACATTGGAATAAGGTAACAAATGTAATACCTGGATTGTTCAGCAGGTGCTGCAGCATACACTGATAGAATCAATGGTATGGTGGTGGGCGGAGGAGGTCCTGCTGCTACGCTTCTATAGTAAGAATCCACTCCAGCTTGTGGAAGTAGAGTAGGGTCTGGACAATAGATGATATTCGTTTGTGTTGGCAGTGATCCAAAGGGCGCTCCCTTAGGTCTGATGTAGGGCTCCAAGAAAAATACAATCATTTCCACATTTTTTCCGTTTCTTGCTCCTCTTGTAGAAAAGTCCTGTGTAGTTTGATGTAGTTGATGAAAGGGCTCTTGCAAATGCCCTCGCAATACCATGTTCCACTGAATCTGCTGAGAATGGATGGACTGAGCCTCCCCACTTTGTTGTACTTGGCAGGGTTACAAGCACACTAGGAGAGTCTGCCTGCCAAGACTCCAAAAATGGAATCAGCTCCCCTGCCTTGTCCAAAATCCACAAGGTATTTTCTGGTAGGAAGTAGACAGTCCTTGTGAGTGAGCACCGCTCACTGGTCACATCTTCACTTGGTGCTCCTCGTCCTCCTGCCCCTCCTCATCCTCCTGCACCTCCTCGTCTTGCTGCACCTCCCCATCCTGCTGCCCCTCCTCGTCCTGTCGCCCCTCCTCGTCCTGCCGCCCCTCCTCGTCCTGCCGCCCCTCCTTGTCTTGGTGCCCCGAATTGTGGGTTGTATGAAAAGTCTTGAGCCCTATTTACTATAGGCATGGGAAAGACAGTATTTCTCATGCTTGGTTGGATGCGTTCTTGTTGTGTGCCTGTTGAGTCCGGTTGAAACTCATCTTCGTCCATTCTGTTCAGTTGCTATCCACCACCAGCAGCGACCAGCAGTGACGCAATCCTCACCGTCAACTGCACACCAGGAGAAAAGAGAAAAAGATTCAGGGAACATGCCAGTTTCCAAGAATTTTGCTGTGAAGATGAGCAATAAAAATGTGCAAGTGAAAACAATGTACGAATTCAGTACCTGGAACAAGCGCTCACGTGTGTGGTCTCGTGAACAGATTTGGCAGGGTTCAGATCAAATTTGGAACCAGAGAAGTTGCTCTCCAAGGGAAACGCATATGTATTGAATGATTCCTTTGCACGATGTACCAGTATTAGTTGTCTATGCTGCAAGAAAACGTCTCGCCCATGTTTGAAAACTTTAGCGAGAAAAATCTGCAAGAAAAATAATGCTTACCTCTTCTTGAACCCTATGTGTTCTTAATCGTCATGGTGTCATGGTGAAGATGCCGCACAAGAAACACAATATGAAGTAATAGAAGATGAAATTCACAACCGAGACATTTCAAGAGAGTAGTTCAAGCAAAGTTCGACGAGCAATTTGAGATTAAACAGACAAAGGCGAAAAGGTGGTATGCCCATGTTGTCATTTCGTGTGATAGTGCCATCACTTTCCATTGTACGTGAAAAGATTTACATTTTTCAGAACATCACTTTTGATTATGTGTTTGAAAAACGTGGCCAAGTCACATGGATGTAATTCCAGAATTGATATTTCATGAAAGGTGCTCAAGAAAGATTCGTTGGACTCAATGATAGATTCCTTGCACTAAGGGATAGATTCCTTGCACTGAGGAAAAGATTCTTTGGACAAAGGAAAAGATTCTTTGGACCTCGAGATAGATTCTTTGGACCTCGGGATAGATTCTTTGGACCCCGGGATAGATTCTTTGGAGCTCAGGATAGATTCCTTGGAGCTCGGGATAGATTCCTTGGACGTAGCAAAAGAAAGTGATGTTGAAATTGGGTAATATCAATTCAAAATGAAATATGAAGGATATATGAAAATCTTATACTTTGTATCTTATTCACTGAATATAGTGTGGATTCATGATTCATTTGGTTTTGTATTTAGGGTCATAAAACAAATGATTGCTAAAAATTAGAATCTAAAGAAATAAATATCATAAAATTAAATTAAAATTAAAAGTATAAAGAACATAGAATTAATTTAAACAAATCCAAATATAAATATAATAGTCTATATTTAAGGAAAAAGTTACAATTTATAATAAGCTAGGTTTGGATTTTTTAATTTTTTTAACAAACAAGTTCTATATTTATTTAAATTTTTGTACCAAATGAAGTCTATCAATATTTTTAAATAACAAAATAGAAGCTCTTTAAGAAATGGGATTTAATTCAAATATTAGCAATAAATCTCTTGAGCCCTAAACCTTAAAATCTCCTATTATATATGTGTTTCTATTATTGAATTTTCATGCATGTATTCCAATAAAAGGTGGCCTAAAATATCCAAGGACATTTTTGGATGTTTCACCTTAAATTGTATTATGAAAAAAATTCACATCTTCTTTTTATGAAGGCTAACTTATTTAAAAAAAATCCTACTATATGATGTTTTTATATAGCCTAATTAATATATCATAGAATACGTAGCATTTTATGGACCTTGTAGCATCCCTACAAGTAATATAAAATTTTGCCCTTTTAATTAAATGGACCTTATTTTTTAACTCACATAGTTTTTCAAAAAAATCACCAATGACCTCCTCAAGATCCATTTGTCATGTGTAATTTTTTGCATGTAGCTGCCTTCTTGAAGGTGATATTAAATTTAACTTTAGTGTAAAATTAGTGTCATGTGAGACTTAAAAATCTGTATGATTTACATTTGTTCATATCAAATGCTCATATGCAAAGAGCATGCAATATGACAATCATGGTATAGCATCTCATACACCGTTCATTAGAAATTAGTATTAGTCAACAAAAAATCTTTGCAATAATTGCAAGACAACTTTTTAGCACAACTTGTGATTGCTCTTGATATTCTCAATCTTTTCACATTTAAACACACAAAATTTCAAGGCGTCAAGTTCTTAATGTTTAACATCTTGTCCATCTTTACCTTTCAAATTTTTTGGAGGATTAAAATTGATCTTTATTAAAGCCAAAGATGATACCACCTTCACTAGCATTATAACCGTGGACCCAAACATTAGCAATGGTTGTTGTATGCTAAAAAGTAATATGGTGCTCTATAAAAAATTACTTCAAACACTATAATCTTTCAATTTCTCTGTTAAAAACTTTAAATTTCATTTGAATTGATTGCCTATTAGTCTTTTTAAGGTCTTATAGTTAAAAAAAATAGAATTTACTTTTAATCCTTAAAGGAGCAATTGTCTAGCGGTGGGTTTTCCGAACATTTGAGCAGGTTCTTATGATGTCAATTTTCAACAAATGGTTTTGAGATTCTTACTAAAGAAGGGGAAATGTAAGAGCTTTGTAGGAGTGTAATGTTTTATAAATCGGACATTTGATGAAAAAGCTTTGCTAGTGGAAGTGGTTTTTTTGCAAGAATGGGCAATTTGGACAGTTTACTAAGATCCTCCAATAGCTTTGAAACTTTGTGTACAACTAAAACAACCTCCTTTGAGGTTTCACCAAAATAATACTTCCTTTAGTGCAAAAATTTCACTCCAAGAAGAGTCAAAGTTCTTGGGCACCCAAAAAAAAAAACTTTCATTTTTCCACATTAATAAACACAATTTAAAAGTTAGAAGTTAGGTGGCTATAACAAAGGGTTTGGTCACAAGTTTGATTAGGCATTAGTGATGAATAATGTTCTCCATATAATAAGATTATAGTAACCTTAAGGTACTATCAACTTCTATAATGCCTTTCATGATCTTTAAATAGTAAAACTTATTTTTATTTGCTACTCACAATCAAACTCCCCAGTACAATTACCTAACCACAAACCTTTATAATTCTCTATTGTTTAGGGCTCAACATAGACAAAAGAAGCCAAAACTCCTATATTTCAAAGCATCCTCACAATTGCACTCCAAACAAGAATGAAGCACCAAAATTTTAATAAAAAAAATCCGTGGCCCTTTTACAAAAATAGTCATTACATAAGTGGTAGGAGGGCACGTTTAGATTATATAATGGAGATGATTATGTCAAAGATTACTTTGACTTTCACTATTCATGCAACAGCTTTTGATTGGTTGTCATCTAATTTAGACTGATATTTGTGTGAATAACGAGGCAGTTAAATTGAAATCTGAAAGGACCTCTCAAACAAAATGCAAATCTCAGTGATGGATTGCAGCTGTGGAGATGCTCATGAGCACATTGACCATCTCTTACAGAACAGTCATGGCCTCTCTCATCAACAGATATGGAGCCCTTCCACATAGCCCCATTCAAACCGGAAGGTGATCGATCGATCGATCGCCAGCATCAGCTTCTACACTTGGAACCAGCAATTGTAATGAGGACTTAGAGGCCAACAACACAGCAGCAGGAATCCTTGACCGACACTGATGATTGAGTGCACATGTTGGAGTTAGTTATAACTAAGGCTCCACGACGGAGAGCTGTTGCAAGACAACGTCAAGTCAATCATTCGACGTCTTCTCAGAATGTTGCACCGGGTTTTACTGCGATTTTCAAAAGATGTCCTATTTTTGGTTGCCGTGCGGGGAACACTGATTAATTCATCAAGTGGTCAAATTGCTTTAACTTATAACATCAATTTTGTACAAGGTGCAACAAAATCAAGCAAAATGAGAGGTAACTGTAAGAGATTGCCATCCACAAAGAAATATTTACCTGCGCCAGGGCGTCTTTATTTGCTTGCTCTTCCAACAACTCATGCCTAGCGTAAATGCTGTTTAGAGCTGCGAAGACCACAATTTTTGCCTTCGAAAAGGTCTTTGAAAAGGCCATATACACACACGCATGGAGTGACTGAGATAAGGCGGCAACTAGAGGAAGAACTTCTCCACAATGGCTTGAGGCACAAACCAACCCCTAGGATATTGTGCTATCCTTTGAACTTCTTAAGACGCGGGAAAGATTCCCAGGAGGCCAGGTAAGATTCCTAGGAGGCCGGAAAAGATTCCCAGGATCCTGGGAAAGATTTCCAAGGTGGAGCTAGATGTCACTTGATTCATGCCTAGAGGCTAAATCTACTAGGAGAGCATAGGCTTCTCTGCTCTCACTGGAGTGGTCGACAATATCTACCTGGTTCACATGCAAGTGACTCTCATGAGCTAAATGACAGTAATACGACAAGAAAAAATGCAAATGAAAACATTGCAAATTGTCTTTCCCTAACCTCCCTCTGGCATATGCCAAATCTCGTAAGCTAGATAGCCCACTTGGCAATTCTGGGACTTGGTATATTGTTGGCTCTGGAGCTCGACGACGAGACCTCCAAGTCTGTGGACCAGGGGGTCCTAAGTCTTGAGTGCCAATGTGCTGAAGGTCATCAGCGATATGCATGTCTGGGACATGGGACTCCAATCTGAAAAGAGACACCCAATATAAAATCAATAATATCTCACTTCTGTTGTTATAGATTGAACTGTTTGAGAAAGCAAAAACTCATTTAAGTGAACGAAACTCACCTATGCAATCTCTCAAATTCACGGAAATAACGTGCTGGTACATGGGAAGGGCGATATCTGCCATTTTCATTGATCTGGCGAACTAGATGGGAGTTCCATACGCCAATATACTCATCAACCACTTCTTGCAGTATTGGAAGAAAGACAACTACGAATGACGCCCTCTGGTAAGGCTCATCTGGAATGAAGAGACCTGCAATAACCATTTCTTTGATAGCATTCTTGTAGTACCAGATTACTTTCTCCCATAGATGTCGCCACCAATGTTCAATTCTCTGCACACACAGTGCGCAATAGAGATCAAGTTATTACACAAAATATTACAGACATGAGATGCTTAAAAAAAAACATAATACTTACCTGATTGTGCACTGAAGAAGCAACTAGAAATGGGTTCCTTGTTTCCACCCGTGCCCTTTCCATGTATTCACGAATGAGTACATGTTCTGCAGCAAAATCTGACCGTACTCGTAGAGGGGTACCAAACCGCTCTACAGCTGCTCTAAAAGGCTCAAAAATGGTTTCTTGAGTCTTATCTGCAGCAACTCTTGCGTAGAGTACGTAGTGTGATGCACCATCAATACATCCGTGAATGCGCAAGCCGTACATGGCAAGTTTGTCGTATGCTGCACAACTTTTTTTTAAAATTTAAAATAACAAAAGGCATAACATGAAAGACAATTGGCTGATCATCACATAGTGTGCATTTTGGATTTAAACATAAACTTGATAATGTAAATTGAACTCACAATCAATATGCCACAATGCCATAGGCATTGTGACATTGTATTGTCGCCGAGTTAATGGCAGCCCCAAACGCCTCCTTTCATAATGAGCTCCTGTAGAATTCACCTGTAAATTTTCTATACCCTGGGTAATATTCCCTATACCCTGGATAATATTCCCTACACCCTGGATTACATTCTCTATACCCTGGGTAATATTCCCTATACCCTGGATAATATTTCCTATACCCTGGGTAATATTCCCTATACCCTAGGTAATATTCCCTATACCCTGGGTAATATTCCCTATACCATGGGCAAGAATTCACCTATAAATTTAACCAACAATAGTAGTAAAGAAACAAACATACCTGACAATACTTGCAATGCTCTTGCAATGTTTCTTCTTGGAGGTCTCACATGTAATCGTCCCAAGGCAGCTTTGACATGGAGAATACCCCAATTGGCTCCATGCTCCCGAACAGGAAGGAGAGCTTGGATTCTGCTGGAGAGCTCTTTGATTGTGAACTGATCGTACACCCTGAAATTTCTACCTATGACCTTACTCATGAGCCTCTTCAACCTCCTTGGATCTGAGATATTCAATGCTGTAGCAATGCTTTTCAGTGGAACTCTTTCACTCAACATACTCTGAACATAGTTCACCAAATCTATTGGCAACTCCGTGCCTTCCATAGTTGCAAACAGTGTGTAGTTCCTGAGCAGGTAAGCAAAATGTAATATAAGATTTACAAATAACAGGGAACCTGAAGCAAAAGTACAAGAATTTGATTGTACAATAAGGACTTCGTTGATGCAACGTCTGGACTGGAAAAGAAGCCAAAGTTGCACTCGTACAAGCCATAGAAACTTACCTCAATGAAGTGCATGAGCTTTCAGCATTTCCAGAGATTTTCGCCGCTTCGCCGATTTCTTGAGGATGTGTGAAACAAAACGGAAACGGAATTGCACGAGGACAACTCTCCCAATTTCCCAAGGTCGAGATCAAACCCTAACTGAAGGTTTCGAGTCATCACACCTGCAAGCGGGAAATGAACAGCTTAGGGTTTGAGACCATGGAAGCAAGTCAAAGAGTTTTTGAGAAATGTTTTCCAGACTCTCTTGATTTGTGATGAATCTGATTGTTAAATTAGGACTTCGTTGCTGCAACGTCTGGACTGGAAACGAAGCCAATAGAAACTTACCTCAATGATGTGCATGAGCTTTCAGCATTTCCTGCAATCTTCTCCGCTTCGCCGATTTCTTGAGGATGTTTGAAACAAAACAAAAACGGAATCGCACGACGACGACTCCTCCAATTCCTCAAGCTCGAGATCAAAATCGGATAGACACGATTAATCTTGATCGGCGGTCAAGATGGATCATCGGGCAGGAAAAAAAAATTCATACAAAATACAACCAGTCTCGTATGAATACAGGTTGATACCCGGTCGAAGAAACTATTCTGCTAATATAGCCTGGGTGGAGAATCTTTCCCGTTGTCGTGTAGAGAGTCTTTGCTTCAAGAAAACGCAGGGTTCTTGGCTGCACTTAGTTTAGAGAGGGAAAGGGAGAATATGGAACATATAATTTTGTGTTCAAGCCCATATAAACTCATAAGTCCTCATTTAGCATACGAGAAAGGCCTTCAATCTTCAACTTGTATAATAAAACTCGATGTACATATAATAAGACATGATGCAGATGTCTTGTAGAACTTGTCTCCCAAAAACTTAACTCAAAACATTAAATATCCTTAATCTAAATCAAGCCTTAATTAAACTCTGATTAAATTAACTAATTTTGCTTAATAATAATTAATTAATACTTAAGATAATTATATTTAAATAATATGATTAACCTTAATTAATCCACTTAATCTTAGTTAAGCTAATTAATTACAATTAGACTAGTTAATCTTACTTAACACAATTAACCTTGATTAAGATAATTAATTCCCTAATTAACCACAATCCCACATACCCTTACCCTTACATACCCTAACCACTTCATACCCTTCTCCTATATACCCTTACTCCCTTTGAAATCATTTCTCTAACCTCTCATTAAGTACAAACCGAACTCAAACTCTCTTTTAAACTCTTGATTAACCTTATAATTCAAAATACCACTACGGTTTCATACAAACTTGGAATGAGTCGTGCTATAGCTACTTGAAAAGCCACTAAAATACACCACACACACACCAAATTTCACCTCCAAAAACCCATCTGGCCAGCCGCTATGTGCAATCAAAGTTACTTCTTACAAAAACTCAAATCAGCTGACCCCTCTTCTTTCAAACTAGTGCTATGACTTCCCAAAAGCTCGAAATAGAGCATAAGATAGCTCTTTGGAAAGCTATTTACAGTGTACAAACACTCACCAAAGATGTCATTTAGATATACTTTGTACAACTTGCTACAAGGCTTCAAACCTACTGCTCATGAAATCATGGGGCAGCAGACCCCCTTGTGTTCGACAAGGCGCCGTTCACTCATACTTTCAGCTCTAAGACCGAGTGATAGCTTCATAGAGAGCTAACAACAAGGGCTACAACATACTCAAAATCCAAAACAAACTAAAACAACCACAACCAGAGAGAGCCCCCGCAGTCCAGCCCCTCCTTGGTAAGGAAGAACCCAACCCCCAAAACGGGGAAAGGAGCCAATCACAACTAACCTCAGCCCATTCAAAGGCCACATGGGCATCTTAAACCCCATTGGTTGCCCAAATTCTCCCCCTTATCAACTCTTATCATCCCCCTATCCTTTCTATCCTTTGTATTTTTAAATACTAACTACCTAGTCATCAATCTAAAGACCAGGTTTCTTCAACAACAACTAACTACATATATATTAAGAAAAATAACAACAAATGGTCTCAACTTCAGCCCCTAGATGGATTAAACATGTAAAAAGTCAAGAATCTCACGAAGAACATCAGCAATGTAACTTGATCGCCTTTCACTACCCAAGTGTCTGAGCGGGCCTTGAAGCCAAAGACGGTGACCAAGGTCATTGGACAAGCGGGTTACCATTTGACCTTCGTTAGTGTTTTGAAAACACCCTTCAAACACCACTTGATGGCCTTCGATAAGCACATCTCCAACCTCCAAGACGATTACTAAAGTTCTTGCCTCCGGTTGTAAACTTCTTAAACTTGTCAAAGGAACTTGTTGAGGATCAAAAGTGGTACGTGGTTGAACACGACGCTCAGAAGGCCCTGCTTCCTCTCGCTCACGCCGCCTTGATGTCGATGGTTGAGAAAGTTGAATTAGATCATCTGGTGAGTGAGCTAAAGGAAACTCCCAATCATCAGGGTCTTGAGAAGCCATACTATCAACCTAAAGAAACTAAGAAGAAACAATCCAAACTAATAATGACCTGAAGTAATGCATAAGGCACGGCAACCATCTACCCTTTATATGTTTTTCGATAACTTCATCAAGAAGCTTGCCTTCCCTAACATTAACTCAATGACATTTCTTTAATTGAAAACGGCTAAGCAAATTTAAGTAGCCATAGATGCCTTTCCATCTAAAAGATGGTCCACAGTAAAGTCAGATTAAGAAACAAACGACTTATCTGTAGCAGTATAAGACTATTGCGGGCTCGATGATAATCGCCAAGTTGCAGACTTGGTTGGCTGTTAGAGCCCGTTTGTTATCCGCCGACTAATTCCGAGTTCGAGTCTCATTGAACTCGTTGAACTGTTCGGGCGGCTGCGGCTTGGCACTTGCTAGTGAGAGCAGGAAAATAAGCAGCCAACTGGCCACCTACCTACCCCTGAGCTAGAGACAAGAGATGCAGTACATCCAAGCTAGGCTAACAAGCTCCAATTGTTCCCACATTGAATTAAACTGTAGGTCACTCTACGACCACACTTTTTGTATCTACATTATTTTTTTACATACTGTAGTTATTTACATCACGACATACACCCCCTCCAAACCTGCACATCCTCCGTGATGTGCCAATCTAATTTGGCTCTCCAATGTTGTCATCTTCATCAGTATTGATTTCTTGATCAACATCCTCTAGCTGATCTTCATCACTTGTTTCTGACATTTCCTTGTCTTCAAAGCTAAGCTCACCGTGACGCCTCTTGAATGCTTTGATTCTTTTTCCTGCCACCGGTATTCTCAGATGAGTGCCATCCAACTCACGAAGAGTATATGTGCCGTTTTCATGGACTTCTAGTACCACATAAGGTCCAAACCACCTTCGTGCAAATTTTCTGACAGTGCTGTGCTGATGTTCCAAGCTACTGTCAAACAGCAACACCCAATCCCCAGCTTGAATTGGTTTTGTTCTTAATCTGTGAGTTTTGTCAAATCTTTCTTTGTTTTTGAGCCTTGCTGCTTTTAGCCTTTCTAATGCTGCTCTATGATTTTCAGGTAACCGCTCAAGTTGTTCTATCCGGAGCTCTAATAACCTCTCCCTTGATATTCCATCATTCCAATCTAAAAACGTCCATGTCGGTATTGAAGTCTCTGTTGGCATGATAGGTTTTTGGCCTAACATCAGCTCTGTTGGCATATAGCCTGTAACTGTGCTATGAGTGGTTCTATCAGCCCATAATGCAAATGGTAATAGTTTAGGCCACTGTTTTGGTCTCCCTTTACATGCTTTGACCAGAGCGTTAATGATGGGAGGATGCCCTCTCTCACTCTTACCATTTGCCTCAGGATTGTAAGCTGTTGTAAGTCTTAACTTTACTCCATATCTTTTGAAGAACTCGATAGCTTCGGCAGCATTTAACTCACCACGATCTGCTCTCACCCTGCCGATACTACCATATCTGCTGAAAATGTCTTCAAGTATAAATCTACAAACTCCTTCTGTAGATTTGGTCCTCAAAGCCCTTCCTTCAACAAAGTTAGAGAGCTCTTCTCTAGCCAAAACAAGGTATTTCATGCCCCATAATCCCAATGGCATTGCAACCAAGTCAATCACCCACTGAAAATGTACTGCAAGTGGATAAGTAGGATGTAACTCATCTCTGTGTCTTACTTTTGATTGCAGTTGACACTCAGTGCAAGAACCAACAAATTCCTCCACATCTTTATACAAGCCCTTCCACCAATATCGTTCCTTGATCTTGTAATATGTGGCCCAAACTCCTCTATGCCCTGCCCAAAGAGTATCGTGAAACTCTTTAAGAACCTGACTTTTCAACTCTAAATCGTCAACTACTCTCAAAGGCACTCCATCTTCTCTTTTTGGCCTTTTCCACAATAAACCATCCCTCAGAAGATAATTATAGGCCTGGTGTCTAATATCTTTAAACGTTTTGTCTGACCAGCCTTGTTGCCTTCTCAAAGTGCTCAAATAGATGCCAATGTCTTTTAATTTATCTTGATATAGCTCTTCTTTGAATAGATAAATGTCACCACTTGCGTCTGCTCCATCAACAGCCAAAACATAGCCATAATCTTCATCGTCATCTTCCTCACCAATTTCTTGTGCCTTCATCTCGTCTTCACACATATACCTGGCTCTGGATAGCATATCAGCTACTGAGTTTTTCTTGCCAGTAATATGAACTAACACAGGATTCAGTGATCGAATGTAGGCTATCCACCGTAGCATAGCAATGTCTGGAGTAGAACAATTGGCAACCATACCAATTAATGGCAAACAGTCAGTCTCCAAGATGACATTTGCACCTATCAAGTAGTTTCTGTCTGCTTTTAGTGCCGTTAGTGCCCCTAAAAGCTCCCTCTTTACTTGTGGATATGCTCTTTGACGCTCTGTAAGAATCCTCGCTCCAAATCTTATTGCAAATCTTCTTCCTTCTACATCGTCTTGGCCAATAGCCCAACCTATAGCAATTGGGCTAGTATCGACTGTCACAATTACTGGTCTACCACTATCATATTCAACTTGTCTTAGAATTGGTGAAGACTTCAAAATGTCCTTTAATCCTTCCATTGCAAGCTCTTGATCATGCCCCCATCTAAACTTCACTCCCTTTCTCAAGAGTTTGTATAGTGGATCAGCCACATGAGCAAAATGTGGTACCCAAATCTGATAAAACACACATGCGCCTAAAAACCTCCTTACTTCGGTAATGCTACTGCATGCTTTCATTCTAGCAATAGCATCTACTTTCTCAGGGTTAGGTTTTCTCCCATATCTTCCGCATAAGTGCCCAACTACCACAATTTCTCCGACACCAAACTTAGACTTGTCAATGGACAATGTTAAATCCACCTCTTCAAGCCTTCCCAGAATCATCTCCACATCTGTAATATGGTCTATTACAAATCTCCTGCAACCATCTTCATCCTTAGATAAGTCTCTTGCCTCTTCCTTGCAGCCCTTGATCGGTATGTCATCAACAAAAGGTATTGTCTTCTCAGGTACAAAGTCTTTTAAAATGCGGTTCATGGCATTTTGCATGTGAGCCACTGAGTTTGTGGCACCTTGAGGCAATGTGCACATCCTTACAAGTCCCAATGGAGTCTTCATGGTTGTCAAATCCCTGCTTTCATTTGCAAGTTGGAATTGATCATAACCTGAATATAAGTCTCCAATAGAATAGATGGCATGTCCTGCAAATGCTTCAGCCACTTCATCCACGACCGGTCCAGACCCTTTGTTTCTTATAGTAACCTTATTAGCCGGCTGCATGTCTTGTATGAATCTTAATGCCCCTGATTTCTTTGGCACTGTAAACCAACGGTTGGAGTATGGAGCCATAGAAGGTTCAAGTATGCCCATTCGTACTTTTTCCTTCAGTAGATTCACCAACTTTGGCAACAAAGCCCTTGGCACTGGTATTGGCTTCAAATCCCATGGGACATGTGGCACTGTAAAAATAACCATTGGTGCAATTACATTAGGTTGCACACATCCAATTTCATCTGGTGATGACGCAAATGCTTTGCCATGTTTAGAGAGCATGTCTCGGAATCTCTTCTTCTCTGGTTCATTCAAGAATTCACCCCCTCCAATCTCTAGCTTGCCAATTGTCTCATTAGTGAACTTGTGCCCAATCTTCCTTGATTCTCTAAGTCCCGGTTCCTTCTCCGCCTGTTTAATGTGATCATCAGTGTCAGGTGGCAATTGTGTTGCTACGGGCTTCACTTTCTTTGCCACTGTCTTGTACTTGGTGTTAACATCAGCTTCAAAGTATGCACCATGGCTCTCAACCAATCCAATAGTTGTTGCTGATTCTAAAAGCTCGTCAAAGAGTTCCCTTGAATGAACCTCAACGACAACATTACTAGGCGTTGGCTTTTGGTCAAGTACACCTTCTAAAACCGTAACAATGTCATCAGAAAATCCTTCTTCTTCTATCACTCCAACAATATTCTCGTCATCCAATACCACACCCATTTTTTTGAATTTTTCTCCAATTTTCTTAACTGCCTTCTTTCCTACTGAATCCAAATCTTCAATCCTTACAAAAGTTACAAGGCTATCTTCTGTAACATTTAAAACCACACGACCTCTACTATTTACATTGGGGAATGAAACTGTTGAGAAACCCCTTGCACCCGCGGACCCCCATCTTCCACGTGTGCAATCTAGAAACCCTGAAAGTTTTCAGAGTCATCGATCATGGGTGCTTCTCTAAGTTGGGCTCTATGTCTCTCGTGATTTGGCTTCACAGTGAGAAACTGCACTGCTTTCTTTCCATCACAACTTCGAATTCTAGCATAGTGTGAGCCATCATCCAATACCTTAGTCCCCATCCTTGTAGCAGTGATATATGGTTGTCCCAAAATAATCGGATACGTACCATTGTTCTGCACAAAGAAGTTTTGTTCCACTTCAACATCTCCAATCTTGGTCTTCACAGCTGGACATGCACCATAAAGACCCCCTCTCTCGTTATTCGCTGCTCGCAAGACCCATCCATGGTTGATGTCAATGGGCCACTTACCCTTTTCATAGATCTTCCTTGAGATTATGTTAATCTCAGATCCATGATCAACTAGAGCCAATATAGACTCATCCAAGTCTCCAAGCTTCACACGTGTCTCTGTTGTAGCTCTGGCCCAGAATGGTTGAGTGTAAGTTCGCACTGTTTCATCCTCATGTTCTCCCCAAAACTCTCCACCCATACAACACGTCATTGCAATCTCTTCAGGAGAAGCGTCAGCCTTTGCCTCCTCTGGTTTCTTCGCAATGAATTCTAAAGAAAACATTTGCAAGACTTCATCCTCCATTTCTGCATCCAAAAGATTTGAAACATCTTCCACATCCTTCTCCCTTGAACTTGTAGAGTCACACATCATGACAAACACTTGCCCAATCTCATCTTCCTCATCTTTGGTCACGTGAGTATCTATCGCCTTTGCCATCACTGTCTCTGCTGTCATTTGTCTC
The DNA here is from genome assembly GCA_963971425.1 of Bryoerythrophyllum caledonicum. Lineage (NCBI taxonomy): Eukaryota > Viridiplantae > Streptophyta > Bryopsida > Pottiales > Pottiaceae > Bryoerythrophyllum > Bryoerythrophyllum caledonicum. Next base: position 14,428,348 of record OZ020523.1, on the reverse strand, counting down.
TTTCTCTTGATAACATCTATTATGAGCTCGTGAAAGTCTTTCTTGGCGATGCCAAGAGCTTCTCTCAAAGTGAATTCAATCTTTGCATCAAGAATCCTCTCTTCAAGAATGCCCTTCATATCAATTGAAGATTCAATATCGGATTGAAGTTTGTAGGCTGGTACTTTACCTCTTCCCTTAGCAGAATCTTCTTTCTCCTTTCCCTTCTTACTGCTCATCCTTTCCTCCCATTTGTCCTTTGGTAGTGGTGCATTCCCTGGATGTAAGTTAGAAGGTCCAGCATCTTGCTTCTGGCGAGTGTGATTTGCTGGCCCTTGTGCTGGAGTGGTATCCTTGTTGCCTGAAGGCTTCCTCTTACTTACTGGCTCCGTTGTCTCTTCTTCTTCATCTCTGCCACGTTTGGCTTCGACCAACGCATCGCTAGGCAAATCGACCCCTTGCTCATTATCCAGATATGCCCTGATGGTGATCGCGTCTACCGGATCATCCCATCCAGTAAGCTGTCTAATAGCTTGTGCTCCTCTGACCATCAGTTCTGTGGGTACATGAGATAAGATTTTCACCTTACTCTGCTCGACCTCAATGCTATAGGTTTCTGCTTCCTTGCCTTTTGAAGTATTGCCATTTTTCAACCGCTCATCCATCAACTTCTTCATGCCCCCTCTTCCAAAGTTGGTATTCAAAACTTCTTCCGTCGAAGCATCTCTAATCCTTCCTTCTTTGAAAGAAATAATGCCATTCTTCATAGCATCTGCATACGACGTACAATCCCCACGCTTGTGGCTTGGATCATCACACCAAATGCACCTCATGACAAAATCTTTCTGTCCTCCACTTGGTTGTGAACCACTCGTTTTGTTATTCCTCATAAGCGTACTCATCTCCACCTTCAATTCCTTAATGCCCTTCATAAGCTCTTGAATTGTAGCATCATCCACCGTTTTGCCCTTTGAGAAACCTGGAGGAGTAGAAGTAGGCTGTGTTGATGTTGAAGCTGTGTTTTCTGCTATTGGTAAAACCTCTGTCCTTGCTCCAAGTCCTCTTGCCTTCACACGTTGTTGTTTGGCAATAATGCTCACCCCTTCTTCCAATCTCCTCCAATTAGTGGTAAACCCACCTTCGGTAGTACTATCTGAGAGGAAGAGAAGCAATCTGTCTTCCAATGCTTCATCCGCAGCTTGTAGAAAAAGCTCAGACTTTCTCACCTCTAGAAGCCGCTTCTCAACCAAAGGTAACTGTCCAAACTTCTTCTCAAACTCTCTGAGTAATTCGTTAGGCCCCATGTGTTTGCCAGGCCGTTGTTCCACCCAATCAAGAAACCCTCTCTTGGACATCCTCTCCGTATCTTCATCAAAATACTCATCTCTGAGTCTTTCTTCAAATACAGCCCATGAGGGCACATCTATACCCTCATGCAACTGTCTGATCCTCTCCCTGATCTCAGGTACAACTGCAAGGTGAAAAGTCTCTATCATCCTTTCTCCAGCTACTTGATAAATCTCCATCTCGCACCCATAGACCCTCAAAAACTTCGAGACATTCTTGCCATCAAACCTCCCTAATTTGTTGATGACAGTCTTTAAAGCCTTCGTAGCTCCTTGTCCGGATGAACTAGCAGCTTGTTGGCCCATAAGCATCTGCATGGCCCTCATAAACTCTTCCGCAAGATTCTGACCACCTCCACCACCTCGAGTCCCTCCAGAATCATCCATCTTTCCCTAACCAAACCAAATGCCTTGAAGCTCTCTCAGTGGAAGCACCAAATGTCGTGTAGAGAGTCTTTGCTTCAAGAAAACGCAGGGTTCTTGGCTGCACTTAGTTTAGAGAGGGAAAGGGAGAATATGGAACATATAATTTTGTGTTCAAGCCCATATAAACTCATAAGTCCTCATTTAGCATACGAGAAAGGCCTTCAATCTTCAACTTGTATAATAAAACTCGATGTACATATAATAAGACATGATGCAGATGTCTTGTAGAACTTGTCTCCCAAAAACTTAACTCAAAACATTAAATATCCTTAATCTAAATCAAGCCTTAATTAAACTCTGATTAAATTAACTAATTTTGCTTAATAATAATTAATTAATACTTAAGATAATTATATTTAAATAATATGATTAACCTTAATTAATCCACTTAATCTTAGTTAAGCTAATTAATTACAATTAGACTAGTTAATCTTACTTAACACAATTAACCTTGATTAAGATAATTAATTCCCTAATTAACCACAATCCCACATACCCTTACCCTTACATACCCTAACCACTTCATACCCTTCTCCTATATACCCTTACTCCCTTTGAAATCATTTCTCTAACCTCTCATTAAGTACAAACCGAACTCAAACTCTCTTTTAAACTCTTGATTAACCTTATAATTCAAAATACCACTACGGTTTCATACAAACTTGGAATGAGTCGTGCTATAGCTACTTGAAAAGCCACTAAAATACACCACACACACACCAAATTTCACCTCCAAAAACCCATCTGGCCAGCCGCTATGTGCAATCAAAGTTACTTCTTACAAAAACTCAAATCAGCTGACCCCTCTTCTTTCAAACTAGTGCTATGACTTCCCAAAAGCTCGAAATAGAGCATAAGATAGCTCTTTGGAAAGCTATTTACAGTGTACAAACACTCACCAAAGATGTCATTTAGATATACTTTGTACAACTTGCTACAAGGCTTCAAACCTACTGCTCATGAAATCATGGGGCAGCAGACCCCCTTGTGTTCGACAAGGCGCCGTTCACTCATACTTTCAGCTCTAAGACCGAGTGATAGCTTCATAGAGAGCTAACAACAAGGGCTACAACATACTCAAAATCCAAAACAAACTAAAACAACCACAACCAGAGAGAGCCCCCGCAGTCCAGCCCCTCCTTGGTAAGGAAGAACCCAACCCCCAAAACGGGGAAAGGAGCCAATCACAACTAACCTCAGCCCATTCAAAGGCCACATGGGCATCTTAAACCCCATTGGTTGCCCAAATTCTCCCCCTTATCAACTCTTATCATCCCCCTATCCTTTCTATCCTTTGTATTTTTAAATACTAACTACCTAGTCATCAATCTAAAGACCAGGTTTCTTCAACAACAACTAACTACATATATATTAAGAAAAATAACAACAAATGGTCTCAACTTCAGCCCCTAGATGGATTAAACATGTAAAAAGTCAAGAATCTCACGAAGAACATCAGCAATGTAACTTGATCGCCTTTCACTACCCAAGTGTCTGAGCGGGCCTTGAAGCCAAAGACGGTGACCAAGGTCATTGGACAAGCGGGTTACCATTTGACCTTCGTTAGTGTTTTGAAAACACCCTTCAAACACCACTTGATGGCCTTCGATAAGCACATCTCCAACCTCCAAGACGATTACTAAAGTTCTTGCCTCCGGTTGTAAACTTCTTAAACTTGTCAAAGGAACTTGTTGAGGATCAAAAGTGGTACGTGGTTGAACACGACGCTCAGAAGGCCCTGCTTCCTCTCGCTCACGCCGCCTTGATGTCGATGGTTGAGAAAGTTGAATTAGATCATCTGGTGAGTGAGCTAAAGGAAACTCCCAATCATCAGGGTCTTGAGAAGCCATACTATCAACCTAAAGAAACTAAGAAGAAACAATCCAAACTAATAATGACCTGAAGTAATGCATAAGGCACGGCAACCATCTACCCTTTATATGTTTTTCGATAACTTCATCAAGAAGCTTGCCTTCCCTAACATTAACTCAATGACATTTCTTTAATTGAAAACGGCTAAGCAAATTTAAGTAGCCATAGATGCCTTTCCATCTAAAAGATGGTCCACAGTAAAGTCAGATTAAGAAACAAACGACTTATCTGTAGCAGTATAAGACTATTGCGGGCTCGATGATAATCGCCAAGTTGCAGACTTGGTTGGCTGTTAGAGCCCGTTTGTTATCCGCCGACTAATTCCGAGTTCGAGTCTCATTGAACTCGTTGAACTGTTCGGGCGGCTGCGGCTTGGCACTTGCTAGTGAGAGCAGGAAAATAAGCAGCCAACTGGCCACCTACCTACCCCTGAGCTAGAGACAAGAGATGCAGTACATCCAAGCTAGGCTAACAAGCTCCAATTGTTCCCACATTGAATTAAACTGTAGGTCACTCTACGACCACACTTTTTGTATCTACATTATTTTTTTACATACTGTAGTTATTTACATCACGACACCGTGGTATAAAGCATCTTTCCCAGGGTATAGAGAATGTTACCGGGGGTAACGGGAATCTTCCCTAGGGTACCAAGAAATGTCAATTCCTAGCCTTTTTGGCATTCCATAGCTGGAGGCCCACGGGACAGCCTATAGCGGGCTACTCGAAGGGAGCCCGAGATTCGAGCAAGGCAATTACCGCGAGAAGACTTCTACGCGGGACAAGAGCGTAAGGCTAGCGGTTAAGGGGGCCCCACGGGCAAGGGTCGAGGCTCCAAACGCGGCAGGAGGTCTCAATTCCCACAGGTACTTAAAAGAGTGCCGCAGGACCCCTATTCCGCTAGTTTTCGGGCCAAATTTCAGATCATCCCTGGAGTTGGACCTTAAAATTTTAACTTTTGCAATATTTAATATTTTTGACTTTCGACTTCGGATTTGAATTCGTTGTCAAAATCTAAGACTAGTTCCACAATAAAAATTGGTTTATAAAAAAAAAAATTTGCTAATTTTTTCGCGAGGGCCGAAAACAATCACATGTTTTGTGATCTATAAAAAAAGAAAAAAAGATAGTGCTAAACTTTGAGTGTAGATTTCAAAGGCATTGTTACTCGGATGTGAGTGACATTTATGCATATAGTTAGGGTTTCTGCCATTTGACTTAATTTTAGCATTAGTTTGGCGTTTGTCGTGATTATCCACCAATGTATGTGATTTCATTGGATGGATAGTGTTTTTAAACACCACGGTCAATCTCCACTACTCCCTTAGTTTTAGACGTTAGGGGGGAACACTTTTAGTGTTTCTCTTTTATTTGCAGGTTTTGCGACTTTGAGGCATCCACTGCAAGCGTGTGCCAGTGGCGCTGTCTCTTTCATTTTCCTGCTTTTATGTTGTTGGGGGAGAGGATCCGGTTTTGATTTCTGGATTCTTGTGCGGTACCTCCCCCGTGTTGCGGGCTTGTTGCCGGTGTTTTCTGATGGCCCCATTTCTTGTTGTTCCAATTTGTGATAGGGTACCGTAGGGGTGAAGTCGGACTTATGGCCGGCAAGACCTTTCTATGTGGGGGGATGTGGTTGGACCTGTGGTAGCCGGAGGTGATGACCGGTGATCTACATAGCTTGGTGATTTTACAGGTGCAGGTTGCCCGTTCGTACCCTTACCTTTTAGATAGTACCTGTAGATAGATCCCGAGGTGGTTTTTGTTTATGGTGAGTACCCGGAGTCGGTATTACCGCTCTCCCTCACCAAACTACTCGGAGAGTGCTTCCACCACAGACTTTGGGCCACGGTCGGATATCGACGAGGCTTTTGAGCCTGTTTCGGCGTTGGATACCGACCGTAGGCTTCGGGTCTGGAGTATGGGCACGTTTGACGACATGGAGACGATCACCGTCATGTCGTGCGAGACAGGTTCTCGGGACGGGCTGGGGGCATCTCCCTTCCCGATTGGCGTCTCCGATTCCAAACTTGGATGAAGGAGAAGCGCCAGCGGACGCCGTCGTTCAACAATTGGTACGCGTTCGAGCTTTTGCCCCAGCATTTGGAGCTGGAGGCACTTCAGACATATGGGAGGTGGACCATGCAGCACGGGGCAGAGTTGCGCCCGGTTGAGGAGTATTGGCGCTAGCGTGTGGAGTTGGTCACTGCACTCAAGGAGAGTGCGGTTGCCCAACTCTCGACTTCCACCGAGGAGCCCAAGGAGGAAGAGAGTTTCCTCGGTGAAGACTCCAAGGGCAAGGGTGTTGCCATTGTGGGCGAACAAGCTGGCATGAGGGCCATGTCTCGTTTGGCTGTAGCCACACGTGTGGCATTGGTGGCGGTTGGCAACCCGCCAGCCTTCGATCCTCTAACGCACTTCATGGCGCATATGGAGGTGGAGTACGGGGGGTTTCGGCGCGATCAGATGCATCGCATCCAGGACTTCCGTCGTGAGAAGGAAGACACGCCGCGCACCATGTACACACGGTTGGCGCGGTTGGCGGCGGAGGCCGGTGATGTCTTCACGGAGCGCCAACTTGTGAAGATTTTTATCTCCAACCTCGACAAGCGGATGGTAGAGTTGATCAGTCCACATTTGCTCTTCCGGTATCACGGCAACGCGACCTTGGCTCAGGCGTTCGCCGAGGTGGAAGCGCTTGACCGGGCGTTAGGTGTGAGCGAGGCCACAGACTTGGTCACGTCGCTCATAGATACTCCGAAGCCCAAGAAGCTTGCTACGGCGACTGGTAGCTTGGCAGAAGCACAACCTGAAAAAATTGTGCATTGTTGGGCTTGTGGAGAGGCCGGTCACACCAAGGGGGACCCCAATTGTCCCAAGAAGAAGGAGGCAGTGGCGAGGAAGGCCAAGCCCAAGACCGAGGCGGCCAAGCTTAAGGAGAAGACTAGGGACAAGGGGAAGAAGCCTATGACATGCTCTCGATGTGGCAAGCCTGGCCACAGTGATGAGAACTGCTTTTCTCTTCACCCGGAGAAGCGCCCGGGATCTTCGGCTGTTCAATCGGATGCCGTGAAGTCACTTCAATCCGAATTGGCAGAGCTGTAGAAGCTGATGAGCACGATGGCTTCTTTGGGGCAAGTGGCAGACACACGGCCTATGGTGACGGGTCGGGGCTCATCTTCAGCCCTAGATTGCTACTTGTATGGCGCTTCGGGGGAGGTGGTGGCAGCGGTTGCCACTCGTGCTCAGACCATTACACATGCGGTGGCACCCTCTTCCATTGTGCCGGATAGTAGTGGTCGTTTACGCCATGCGGGTTTGCCAGACCACATTGGTCAGTCCCGGCTACCTCTTTCGTTCAGCATCGCGGATGCGGCTACTTCTACTGCCGCTCCCACTTTGATTCCGGTCCCACGGGTTCCTTCCAGTCCTGGAGATGCTGCACACACCTTGGCGTATAAGGTGTTGCAATTGCCGGTGTTTGCTGGTGTGGACTTTCCCTCACCGGATTTTCAACCATCCGGTGTATTCCACTTGGCGGGTAGTATGTTGGAAGGCAAGGTGCCCATTCCGTTGTTGGAGGTGTCACAGGCAGTGACGGCTCCACCCACTGAGGAGGATTTGGTGGCAATGCGGGCCAAATTGGCGGCGGAGGCTATTTTCGCGTTTGAGGCCAATGCCACTTCCCCTCTTATAGAGCAGTCCTCCGGGGATTAGTCCTTGATCTCTAGAGTGGCTTATTTGTCTGACGTTGCAGCCCGGTCAGCACGGGAGCGACGCAGTGTGCATACAGGGGTGGTATGTTTGGTAAACGATGACGGAGTTATGGTGGTTGATCGTACGGACGGCAACTCCACTCGAGCTACCCCCCTTCATGTTATGTTGGACTCCGGAGCTCAGCCAGTGATGATTGGCAAGCAGGTAGCCCATGATTAGGGTCTAGGTGCTTCGGACCTCGAGCCCTGCCCATTCACGATTGTTACATCCATTGGGGGCACGGAGAAGGCCATGGGCTACACCCGACATCCTTTGGAGTTGATGTTCGGCGTGGGATCTGGTCCTTTATTCTCTCACATATCTCTCCAGTGCGCGGTGACTGGCGCCACCAACTACGACATTTTGATGGGCCTGCAGGCACTATATCCACTTGGATTTGGGGTGGATAATTGGACCGAGGAGGCCTGGATTAGGCCAGGGTGGTCTGCCGGTGATGGCAGGAAGGAGCTCATCCCCGTGGTCTTTGCAGCTAGCGCGGTCACTTCGACGACAGACGCTATGTTTGGGTGCACTGCTCTGGCATCAGACTTGGTGTGTGCTTCTTCACTTTTGGAGGAGACATATGCATTTATGTTTGTGGTGGAGGATTCACGCAAGCAGCCACCATTGGCGATCCATGCCCGTCATTGCAAGGATCCGCTTCCGCCGTGGGGGACACCGTTGGAGCTCACTTGTCAAAATGGAGAGATTGTGGATGCTCTTGATGTTCCACTGCCTTCAGTGGACTCTTCCACTCCGTTGTTGGCTCGTACTATTCAGTCGCAACCAGCGGATGAGGGTATTACTCTTGTAGAGTTATTTGCTGGTATCGGTACGGGGCTCGCGGCTGTGTTGGAGGCCGGGCTCAAGGTACGACGGTATATCCACGTGGATAGTGGCTTTGCAGCCAACCGTGCCGCTGACCATCACATTCAACGTCTTCTGGCGCTGTATCCAGAGCAGTTACCATCTTCAGCAATTCAAGGGTGTTTTGGCAAGTTGCCACGTGATGTGACGTTGATCAGTGAGGATGATCTTCGCCGGTTAGATCACGTGGACTTGGTGATTGCCGGATGGCCTTGCCAAGGCCATTCACGGGCGGGCAGTGGACATGGCTTGGATGATCCACGGTCGGGTCTCTTTGCGGATTTGCTCAGGCTCGTCCAGTGGTGGATCACCCATCAATGGACACCACCGAGGTACATTTTTGAGAATGTACCCCCATTGGGGGATACACGGACGAAGGTGCGTGAGGATGGGGCGTACATCCATCACCTTCTTGGTCCCCCTACGTTTGTTGATGTCGCGGCGTTGGGATCTTACGCCCATCGGCCACGTTGGTTTTGGACCAACATGGCATCATCCACTACGCTCACTTGTGCACTTGCTCAAGTGCAACGGCCCGTGCGCCGTGAGGTCGATGACATTTTGGATGGCCACCGTGTATCCACGGAGGTTACCAAGGAGGATGAGCCACCATTGGCGGTGGTCAACCGCGTTGGTTTCACTCGGGGGGCATTTCCCACCTTCATGTGCTATCCGGGCTCTTTTGCCTTCAGGACACGTGGTCCGGGCATGGTTTGGGATCCTTCTTTCCAAACTTACGAAGAGCTTTCTGCCGATGAGAGGGAGCGGGCAATGGGCTTTTTGACAGGCACCACTGCCGCACCGGATCTTTCTGAGGGCCATCGCCGTTATTTGTTGGGTCAAGCCATCGACCTCAACACCCTCGTTTGGATATGTAGCCTCTGTTTCGCCGCTCAGCGCCATTCGAGTGACCATCCACGCGTTCTGGGGGCAGACTCTGATGGTCAGGGGGCAGCGGTGCCACATCTCACAGAGATCGAGGAAGCGGAGTTTCTTTTTCGTTTGAAGAGGCATGCAACTGAGGAGCTTCGTGCTCATCGTGTCTTTGTAGCTTTAGCAGAGGACTTTGGCCGTGAGGATGCTCGGGATATCTTTTCCCAGTTTTATCATCACGACACGGGATTTTCTGTAGATCCCGTGGGTGAGGGGTCTGGGGGCATTAATGCCCTCTCTGCTACCAAGTAGCAATCACCGGCCGTGCCGGTACGCGGTGAGTCTTCTACGGTGGAGAAGGAGACCACGGAGTTTGATGATTGGCCTTTGGATTTAGGGCCACATCTTACCGGTGCCGAGGCACGAAAGGTACGAGCGTTTATACGTTCGTATCGTAGTTGTTTTGCCTTTAGTCTCCATGATTTAGACGGCTGCAGAGGCAAACCGATCCACATTCAATTGGAGGACGACCACCCAATCTTCTGACGACCGTATAAGCTTAGTATCTCTGAGAAAGTTGGGGTTCAGACTCGTTGTCAGGAGTTGTTGGCCGCCAGCTTGATTGAGCTCTTCAACGGCGAATACGTTGTGCCACGGTGATGCCATCGAAGAAGGACATCTTTCGCAACTGGACGGAGAAGCGGATGTGTGGGGATTATAGGCCGGTCAATCGTAAGACCAAGTCGGATCGGTATGCCATGCCCACGCCAGAGGAGTTGTTTGATGCGGTGGGACACGCCGGAGTATTTAGTACTCTGGATTTGCGGTCCGGTTACCACCAGTTACCATTGATGGTGGACGACCGGGTGAAGACCACGTTCTCAGGGTTGATCTAGATGGGAGAGATGAGCTCTACCATTGGAAGTTTCTTCCATTTGGCCTCAAGAACACACCCGCTGAGTTTCGAAGGGTGATGGACCGAGTGTTGACCGGTTTACCGTTTGCCCGATGTTACATTGATGATGTTATTATTTTTAGTAGCAACCCACAGGAGCATGTGAGGCATCTTTAGGCGGTGTTTGAGAGGTTACGACAGTGGGGATTGCGCTTGCACCATGGGAAGTGCAAGTTCTTCCACGACCGCTTGCCATATTTGAGACATATGATTGTTTCAGGGGGTCTTGGCGTGCAGCAGGCCAAGGTGGATGCGTTGCAGAAGATTCCTGCTCCAATCGACGTGTCACGGCTTCGAGCTTTTCTTGGCTTGGTGAATTACTATCGCCGGTTTGTCAAGAACTTTAGCTTGATTGCCAAGCCGTTGACTATTCTCACGGGGAAGGATCAACCATGGACTTGGGGACGGGAGCAACAACAGACGTTTGCTACTTTGAAGCTGAAGCTCGGTTCAGCGCCTGTACTGCGGCGTCCAAATGCTACACGGCCTTTCCACTTGCACACAGATTGGAGTGCGGTAGGATTGGGAGCCGTGTTGACTCGAAAGGATGATGAGGGACGGGAGTACGTTGTGGCATTTGCTTCTAGGAGCAACAACAACGCGGAGTCCAACTATTCGTCCTAGAAGGGAGAGGCCTTGGCTGCGGTTTGGGCCATAGCTCATTTTAGGCTCTACTTGTATGGGCAGCGTTTTACCTTGGTGACCGACCACCAGCCTTTGAAGTGGCTCATGGAGTTTGATAAGCTTACTGGCAAGCTTGCCAGGTGGGCTTTGTTGCTTCAGGAGTATGATTTTGAGGTTATACACCGGGCGGGCATCACAAACTTGGATGCGGATGGTCTATCTCGCAATCCAAGTCCGTCGGAGGAGGATTTGACTCGTGCCAGGTGGCATGGGGACTGCGATAGGGAGTCAGTCTCGGGGTGGCATGCAGCGGCTTACCTCACGTTGATGTCTGGCTCCGCATCGACGTTGCCTGATATGACACCGGATGAGGAACCAGACAAGGCCCAAGTTGTTAGCGACGTGTGGGAAGATGTTCCAGTCTTGCACAAGCTGCAACATGGTACACTTCCGCCCGCTCTTTCGGCCATGGAGCGCGATCGAGTTGGACACCGGATAGCAAGGTTCTGTTGGGAAAACGGCCTTCTATTTCGATTGTGGCCAGATGGGACTAGGGACATAGTTCCCAAACCGGATCAAAGGGCTTCGTTGGTACGGCAAGAACACGAAGACCTTGGACATTTTGGCGTGCGGCGGACTCATTCGATGTTGCGCAACCAATATTGGTGGACCGACATGTATCAACAGGTCACCATGTACGTTTCACGATGTGAAGTCTGTGATCGGGTCAGATCCAGCTTCAACACCTTGTCACCACAGTTGCATCCTTTGCCCATCATGGGTTTGGGCTATCGTTCGTCTCTGGATTTTGCCGGGCCACTTGTGGTCACCCCACGTGGAGCCAAGTACGTGTTGGTGATGGTGGAGCACTTCAGTAAGTGGATTGAGCTTGTGGCTCTACCACAGAACTTCTCGGAGTTGGCGGCCATGGCATTCCTTGACCGGGTGCTGGCTCATTTTGGAGCCCCAGCTGAGGTGTTGATTGACCAAGGGTGTGAGTTCCTTGGTGCTTTCGAGGCTTTGTGCACCAAAGCTTTGATTGACCACCGTACCACTTCTCGGGATCATCCGGAAGCGGACGGTTTGGCGGAGCATGTGGTTCAGACCGTCAAGCGTGGACTACGGAAGTATGGATTACTTCAGGGTGGCCACCGTGATTGGAATCTCATGATACCATGGATCGCCATGGGATACCAGTTTAGCCGACAGGCTTCTTTGGCCGCTTTTAGTGCGTATCAGTTGTTGTATGGACGGGAGCCAATTCTACCCAGTTCTGTACAGGAGAAGTTAGCTCCAGTGGTGGATTTGGATGATCCAGAGGTCTGGATCCAGTGTCTGCGTGACTGAGCGGAGTTCTTCAAGCGGGCCATGCCAATGGCCATGGAGAATTTATCCATCGCTCAGCACCGCGACACGTTACGGTAAGCTCGCATTCGCAGCGGCGCTTATCGACCTCAGTTGCGGCGTTTCTCCACTGGAGATTACGTTTATTTGCAACGTGAAGCACCTACGACGTTGGACGTCAAGGCTGGAGGCACCATTCTTCGTGTGAAGGATGTATTGCCTAGTGGCATCTTGTTGCTGGAAGGCAAAGATGGCCGGGAGTGTCGGGAGCACTCCAAAAACTACGCACCCTGCCATTTGTCCATTGATGGCTCCGTGCATCCTTAGTTGACCGTTGTGCCACAGAGTCTTCCGTGTTTTGTGTGGTGAGAAGAAAGGCGCGGCTACTATGTTGCTTTGTGACCATTGCCAGCGTGGTTGGCATATGGCTTGCTTAACGCTGCCTCTTTCTACTCTACCGTCCAGGGATTGGATTTGCCCTCGTTGTCGGAGGTCTTCGAGTCACGTTTCACCCGATGAAACGGCTTGAATTCCTCGTGGACTTGTCAGTGTGTGGTGCGTTGCTATCCAGTTGGAGTTTCCTGGTTTCAATTCAAGGATAGGCAACGTGGAGATTGACCAAGGGACTGGCAACAAAGTTACCTAAGGCGATTATAGATGGGACTCACATTGCACTCGGCCTACCCTCTCTTTGTTACTTCTCCATATGCTTATTGATTTGGCAACGGGCGACATCTTCATCTGAATGCGTATAGTTGTTGCAACGACATCACCGTGGGTTCAGTCTTGTTAGTGTTGTATGGTCCTAGCTGGATAGAGGGTCTCTTTATCCGCTAGGGAGGGCACTTGAGGGCGTATTACGTATACTTGTTTTAGTGTATGTTTTTCGTTTATTTGATGTTGGTTAGGACTCTCGATCTGTTGTGGTTATCGATCTTTCTTACACAACAGCTGTCACGGGACGTGGCATCGAGGGCCTCTCCGTATCGTAGTTTTATCGTAGATTAGTTTGTTACTAATCTACGCGTGTTTAGGGACATATGGCGGCGCACCCTATTCATCCGTGGATGAGTTTCATCCACTTAGGGTTCCGCGTGTGTGCGTATAGCGCCGTACTTGTCCTTGACTTGACGTCTTTGTCAAGTCAAGCTTTGTGAGTAAGGTTAGAGAGTGATTAGTGAGTTCTTTGCTTGTAAAGTGATGGTTTATCATTAGTGAAAGCTCCGCATTCTCTACTTTAGTTGCACTCGTTGATTCTCCCCTTGTGGAGTGCGTGTCGCTTGACTTCTTGTGGAAAACACATATGATTCCTTGAGGGTGTATTACGTATACTTGTTTTAGTGTATGTTTTTCGTTTATTTGATGTTGGTTAGGACTCTCGATCTGTTGTGGTTATTGATCTTTCTTTACACGACAGAGCGTTCAGCACTGAATTTTCGAATTTTTTTTTGTAGTGTTTTTTGATGAATTTGGAAAGGGTCGCCTAGGGCCGTGGATTCTATTTAGACTGTGTTGACATATGAAAAAAAACTGAAATTTATGACGAAAATGTACTTGGACATATGGAAGTATGAGTAGTTTAGAATTGATTGCAACAATTCAATTGAATGTGGAAGGGACGCTTATGGGTGAGGATTTAGAGTTCAGGGTACTACGACAAGTCAATAGTCTATGAAATACAATGGAAAAAATCGAAATTATTGGGTCTATATACGCAGGGAGTATCCATGTGATACCTAATTCATACCCTTATAATACCTTGGTGATATCCATGTAATACCTAGGAATAAAAATTAGATACCATGGAGATATCCGTTGTGTCTCAACTGCACTAAATTAAAACATTCCAATTCTTCAACAATGGTTGTTTGAAAAAGTCGTGAATGCATAAGATACGAAGCAACCGACTGAGAGGACTCGTAGAATTGTTCCAAAGGATATTTATAATGAATTGAATATTAAATCGTAGAAAGATGCTAATATTTTCATAACGGAGCTCGAGATACGATGGTTTTTGATAGACAAACGTGAAAAAAATGGATTTTGACATGAAAGAAGATGACACACGATGGGACGATGATGAAGACAACCAACTAGTAGTGTGATGGTAAACAAACAACAAACAAATGCAGAGGAATCAAGACCCCTCCGCGAAAAGGTCTGAGGAATCACTATTGTACGAAAAACTATCACTACTCTCCGATCCACTAACACAAGCCTTACCATCTATGAACGGACATGTAGTGGACCTACGTGGGACTACCGTTTGAAGACGTGGAGGGGAATGTTGTGCTGCCATGGCGTCTGCAACAACGGCATCCCAAGGATTCAACGTGAATCGTCGCGTGGGGCTCTTCACCTCCAACAACAAGGGAGAAAACACTCCAACATGAGTCCTTGACAATGATGCCATCAACGACGAAGGCCGACTGCACAAAATAAAGTCTTATTAAGAATTTAAACTGTAGACAAGTTAGAACTGTAAACCGCATTCTAAAACTGGAACCAAATAAGGGTAGGACTTACTCACAACGTCTCTTGGGGACGGTCTTCACCTCTGGCTCGTCGTCATCAACCTCTAACGGGCGCTTGCGAGAGCCTGCCGCCACCATCGGTGGCGGTGCTGACTCGACCTCAATAGTGTCAGGGATCAAAGGAAGGACTTCTTCTACCAACTCTCGGTCCTCCTCCAGTGCCAAAACGTGCCGCTTAAGAGCCTTGCAGGCCTTAATAGACGCCCCTTCATGAAAAAAACAATTCATACAATGTTAGCATTGGAAAGCGAGAAAAAAACATAAGAATTTTGTAATAGAATGAACTTATCAGTAGACGCTGTGAGATCCAGGACAATGTCCTCCTCCTGAGTGCAGAGATCAATCAGAGCCTCCATGAGGTTCGTAGACTTCTCGCGCGCACCACGCCATGGTATGTGGCTATCCGCCCTTATGGTCAGCGTCTCCTGAGGAATGAGATTGGTCATGTGACCATCTGAAGACAGGTGAATCCCATCTCTTTGCAGCTCCATCTTATCAAAGCTAGAGAATGGAACCGCGGGATCGAGTTTCCTCACGAAGCACTTCACAAGGAAGCACTTGTGAGTGCGCCCAAGGTGGCCATCGTGGAAAAATGGCAGCCCGTTGTTGGCAAACCACTTTGTCTCCTCGACAAATCCCACCCAATCGGCCCAGGCTGAAAGTTCATTGGAAATGAACTTAGAATCCGGGTAGATTACAATAAGCGGCGCCCCGTCACGAAGCAACGCCCCAACCATCTCAAAGGCCCGGTAAATCCAATGGGATTCTTTCTTCCCTCCGTCTGATAACCGGGTTGGAAGCTTGTTCCAATTCGGTACGGCAATACCGCCATCAATGTCGGGGACTGGTAAATCCTCGGGAATGTCGAACAGTACCATGTCCGCCAAACCAAGAGTGCAATCCATTCCCTCATGTCGCCGATGCCGTGGGCCGGAGTGCTCCTTAAAAAATAGGCGAAGCTCCTTCCAAGCTGCCGGTTTGTCACCCTCCACAACGACATTGTCAAATAGAGTCATAGTGGAGAGGGCACTCTCACACATCACCTTCACTACAGCAGAAGACTGAGGAAGATCGAATAACGGAATCGAGTACACCGTCTGCGAGGGCTTCACGTCAAAGGTAGAAGGTCGGCTGCTAGCTGAGGGTGAAACGCCCATCATCAGTGTCACTACTGGAGGGATTGCGAATCCTCCAAATCCTCCTAGTTGAGTAAACTGCTTCTGAGGCCCCTCCTTCGCCACCAACGCCGCAAACTCCTTGTACCTCTCCTTTGTCTCCTTCTTCTCCTTCTTGGAACTCTCCTTCTCTAGCCTAGCAACCTCCCTCTCTTGTTCCTTGATTACTGCCCTTGTTGCTTTCTCAGCAGCCTTGGCTTTGGCCTTCTCGGATTGCTCCTCAAACACTGCCAACGGAGCTGCCAACAAAGAAAGGATGCCGCCAACAACAGAAGGAACCGCAATGGATTCGCAAGCCACTCGGAGCTGGACCTCGTCTCCAGGGGTGGAATCCACCTCCCTCATCTCTAAGTACCAGGGGCATTGGAGGAGGTGGTACACAGAAAACCGACGCCTCTGAGTATCTGTGAAGATACACTCGAGAGCAGAAGTATCTATCCACTTTGTGAAACGGATGGGGAGATCTCCGGCTACCAAGGATCCATGGGCCACGAGCACTCTCCAAAAATATCGCATCACTGCTCGCTCGAGAATCTTCTCGCAACCGTCATGTGCCATAAATTCCTCGCCCTTCGTGTAGTAGCCCCCCTTCCCGATGTGAGTAGAGAACACCTTAGTCCACAACGTCATGCTCTTTGCCTCAATCCATTTTTCAATGGAGGAGACGGGATTCGGAAGCCCTTCAGTTTTAAGGACAATGTTGTCCTCAAGGAGAATCTCTGCGTAGAGTTTCTCAGACCCTTCCTCTAGCTGTAAAACGAAATCCACATTGTTAGGAATTGATCTGGGAGACAATCATACGAAAAAGATGTCAATATCACGAGAGATTGGATCTTACCTTAGCCCAGAACGTTGCCTTGTCAATCCAGCCACGAAGAACTTTGTCGGATGCTGGCGACGCGGGGAAGTTATACTCCATCCTGCTGCCCTTGCTCATGTTCCACCACTTGCACCAGCGAGACTTGAACTTCGCAGCTACTCTAGCCGTGGCGATGAGCTAGAGTTTCTCGGGAGTCATCTCGGGCCGCACCTGGTAAACATCAAAGTGACAATTCACCTATATCACAAAATCAAGCATTAGAGTGAAGTTTACAATGCCATGAGTTAGGAAATCAATATGGATCCTTTTGATTTAAATGAAATTTATCCTACCTCTTTGAAGAAATCCTCCCCATTAGCCGGGTTGGCAATTGCCAACATCTGAGTGAGCATGGTCTGGCACATAGTCTTCTTCTTTTGCACTACTTCTATGCAATAGCTCACCAACTCTGCGGCACTTCCACGCCGATCTTCACTTACACCCGTGACCAAGGTGTCCTTAAACCTTTGGATTTGCTCCTCTTAAACAACAATCAGGTCCCGTTGTAGACAACATGAAGACGTCAACGTAAATAAAATTTCGAACTGGATATTAAAAAAGAGATGAATGGCAAGTGCTAGCTCGTCAAAGGTCATCACGTATCTCATACATGAGCTTTACAAATGCTTCCAGAGTCATGTGATACCACTTACGTTGTCCCTTCTTTGACCACTCAAGGACACTGACTTCGTAGTCTTCATCGCTGATGTGCCCCTTCAACTGCTCAAACTCTAAGAGGCCGAAATGCTGAACACGCTTTATGTCGTGTGTGAGGTGTTGCACAACGTGATCAGATTCTTTTTGCCTACGATAAAAGAATGTTAGATTATCATAAAATCCAGTCTAATAGTTGAAGCAACTGAAACTAACAAAGTTAAGAGTAGTGCGTACCTATTCAAGTCGGTCATTATGTTGAGCAAGATGTGTCGGTTCTCGATAGTGGGCTCAATAACCACGGCTCTAACAGACACGTGAAAGGTAACATCGGTAGGGTGTAATTGGGAAATCGCCTCGGTCCAAGCCAAGTGGCGATGATTGCCATCCCACACAAAGAAGAACTTCTCTCAAAACTCCGAGTACTCCGGACGAGTCTTCAATAACTCCTCAAACTTCCGGTCCTCTTCTACCCAAAGCTCAAACCACGTTGACCGGTCTGCTGGAAGCACCCGCTTCTCCGCAAGGGAGAAACTCTTCACCGACACATAAAAACATGCAGAACCAGGCCGATACCCGTTGACAAACTCCCCCTTCAATTTCTCGACATCGCTCCGAGGAGGTAATCTAACCTCAGTCATAGGCACCATCCGGCAGAGCGGAATTGGGATATCACTTACGATGGAGCAGATGCTGCTCTATAGGATGTCGTAAGAGGTCCCACGGATGGACCTCCTCAAAGACTAAAGTTTTGGAGCCAACCCATGCTCATCAACTAGTTCAATCACGCTTGCGTCGTCCTCCACAATCTCAAGGTCCTCACCCGAAGAATTCGCCCCTAGTTCCATAGCCTCAACCTGCAATCGTTATGAATTATAAACCGATATTAGAAACTGATTCCAGCGAAACCATAATCTTGGATAAAATCAAGAACTAAAACTAGAAATCCATAGCCCCCAGACGTCCCCACAGCACACCTCAAACACACATGAATCCCCGAACCCCACCCCACGACCTCGCAGTCACTCACCCTCCCCCCCTCTCTTCCCCAGCCTCACACTTACTCACCCTTCTCTCCCCCCCTCTCTTCCCCAACCTCACACTCACTCACCCTTCTCTACAGCCTCCCAGTCTAGTCCTAGCACACCTCACAACGTGACAATCACTCATACCCCCTGCTCCCTCACCCCGCTAAGTCGACTGGACCTCAAAGTATCAAGACCACAAACTCATGGTCGTCAGCAGCTGCATGCAAGAAAGATGCACACGCGAAAGAGAGCATTCCAACACGAGCAGGATTCCTAGTTTTTTATGAAAATCAATGACCCCTGAAAATGGCTTTCGGATCCGAAAGCCAATTTCAGGGGTCACTGATTTTCATCAAAAATCAAAAATCCCCTCCCTGCAGAGGAGGTTCCTCACTCGCTACCTCACAATTTCAGCTACTTAGTTTGGATGGGCGCGCTACTCTAAGAATTAAGTTTTTACTTATGCCCCTCCCCGACCCAGCCTCCAACGACACACTATTCTCCATGTCCCCACAACACACCTCGCACATACATGAAGCCCCGAAGCCCACCCCACGACCTCATAGTCACTCACCCTCGCCCCCTCTCTTCCCCAACCTCACACTCACTCACCCTTCTCTACAGCCTCCCAGTCTAGTCCTAGCACACCTCACAACGTGACAATCATTCATACCCCCTACTCCCCCACCCCGCTAAGTCGACTAGACTTCGAAATATTAAGACCACAAACTCATGGTTGTCAGCAGCTGCATGCAAGAAAGATGCACGCGCAAAAGAGAGCATTCGAGCACGAGCAGGATTTCTGATTTTTTATGAAAATCAGTGACCCCTGAAATTGGCTATCGGATCCGAAAGCCAATTTCGGGGGTCACTAATTTTCATAAAAAATCAGAAATCTCTTCCCTGCGGGAGAGGACTTCCTCACTCGCTACCTCACAACTTCAGCTACTCAGTTTGGATGGGCTCGCTACTCTAAGAATTACGTTTTTACTTATGCCCCTCCCCGACCCAGCCTCCAACTACACACTATTCCCCACGTCTCCACAGCACACCTCGCACACACATAAAGCCTCGAATCCCACCCCACTACCTCGCAGTCACTCACCCTCCACCCATCTCTCCTCCAACCTCACACTCATTCACCCACCTTCACACAACCCCAGCCCAGTCCTAGCACACCTCACTAGTCCCGCAAGCTCCTACTCATTGATGCACACCAGCAAGCACATACACACAGACTTATGGACGCGCTAGTACGTAGAGATGACGTACCTGGAGTTGTCCTTGCATCTTCTGCAGTACCTCCTCGGCTAACCTCGAACTACCTCGCCTCTTTCCCCCGCACAAAACCTGCACTCACATTCAGACTCGCTAGATTTAGAAAATCCACGACGAAGGACAAACCAAAGGAAGCGAATTCACGATTAAGGGTAGTGCAAAGCTTCGGGACTCGTACAAGAAGATACTACGCGCAATGTTGGCTGATAACCAACCATGTGTGATGCACGTCAAGTTAGACCCAGTCTCCCATCTCACGTACAGAGGGCAGCCATCTTCAAAATCCTATCTCGAGTTGAACCCGATACTATGCCCGATAAGTGACGAATGCTCTCACTACACTTTGGAGATGAACCCGAATAGTGATGAACGAATCTGAAACCCTAGTTTCAGGTGCACTATGACCAATTTAGGGTCTCAATGACTAAAGCAAACCACGACAAGACAAGCTGCTGATGATCACATTTACGATTTAGGGTGATGAAAGGCTTTAGCACGTTGACATACCTGATTTGGTGGGTCCCTCCCTGGTTCTAGTAATTTATCCGCGAGGTCCTCTGCACAGGTTTGAGGAGCCGTCACTCCAATACCGGATGCCTTTGATGAAAAACCGTTTCCGACAATTGTGGGTCGTGATGGATTTTCAGGGCTCCCAATTTCATTACTAGAGTCACTACTAGGGCAGTCAGACTGGCCATTACTTCCTCCAGATCCATTACCTACTTGCGACGAGGTCTTCGTCGTACTGGATCTACAAGCCATTCTCGTGGAGTTATCTTTTATAGAGTCAGCCTCTTCAACATGCTCATGAATACTAACGGACGTGCAAGACTCCTGAAGAATCAACCGGGAGGTCAGAATCAGAGAGACCTATTGACATTCTTCTATTCGGTCAAATTCAGCGATATAAATGAATTGAAAAACAAAACATACCTTAATCCTTGATCCAACGGTATGCGTTCCCTGGTGGATACTTGACAAATCCCTAAATCGTACGCCCGATTCCGATGTTTCCACTTCCTAGTTCTGAGCAGACAACAATGACTGATGTCGTTGCCGCTCCTTTTGAGCCCACATCTGCTTCGGATTAGAGAAATTTGTACTTCGCTTCTTCCGCCCACCTATCTTAGTCATCATCTACACGATAGCCAAACCAGCCCACCATACTCTCTTTCAACATCAAAAACACCCTATGAACCCAAACAACCCAGTGCAATACTCTTTCGTTGTGGTATAAGAGCCCTTGTTCTACTCTCTCTTGCTTCCGTTCACACCAAAGACCTACTACCCTACGTGCATATCTAGTTCGTACATAATTAATTCAAAATGGAGGGTGTCTCAATATTTTGGAAATTTCAAGAGGCTTGTCCAAAATAAATTAAAAATTTCAATTTGCAATTGTCTGAATTTGTAAAAATTATAGTTGCCGTTGTTGGAATTATTAAAAAATTGGAATAAATTGAAAAAAACAAACATTCCAAGGATTAAAAAACTAATGGTCTCATAATACAATCAAATGAATATAATTCAAATGAATATCAAAAATATAAAAGAGAAAATACATACCATAGTCTCACTAAGTATTCTAATCACTAACTAAAGACACATTCAAGGCTTACAGGCTAGCCACTTTAAACCTCATCACTCACTACGCACCGTGCCATTAAATGCATGATATCTTCATCTTCAAACAATTCCTCCCACTCATCAATGTCATCTAAAGACTCTTCATGTTCTTTATCCATATTGACATCAGAGAACAAAGAATTATGGGAATGACATTCCATAGCCTCTGCTTGAAATATCCTGTCAAATGGCGTCAATAATCCACACTTCTCCCATCCTATGATAATCATATCCGTCCGAGAGCCCACCTCTTTCCAAGCTTGTAACAACCAAGTACATAATTCTTCACGCAATGTACCAATTCTCAAATCTAGTTGAACTCTGGAGACATCACCTTCCAATTGTTCTTGAATACAGGCTGCCGACCACTGATTGAAACACCTTGAGAAAGCACACTTCAAAGGCCTTTGAAGAATAACATCTGCGGGTTGAAGCTTTGATGTGCAATTCGCAGGAATAAATAGAACACACATACGGGGGTGTTCTTTCTTCATCCATGTCAAAAATGCCTCAGACTTATGTACAGACCAACAATCTAGCAACCAAATCATTTTTTGATTTGATGGCAATTGTAACTCCTTTACAGTACACTTAAAATAAGGAACTAGAATATGACATACAAACTGTTGACATGTCTCCAAATTTGACCAATGATTTGAACTCATAGTCATATGAAATCCATCAGCTAAACAAAGCTTTGCTACATGAGTTTTGGGTAAGCAACGTTTTGTTTTACTAGTGAAAATGATTTGCATTGGAAGTAATGTCCCATCACTCGATGATGAGACACAACAAGTCACTTGCCGCTTGTCCTCCATTCCAGTGACTTTTATATCCTTTGAACCTTTCTTCTCCCAAGTTCTTTCCTTTCCCATAGGTACAAGGTGAATACCTACACAATAATTTTATTTTTCTGAATTATACATAAATCATTTTTAACATATAATAATAATATAAAATTTTAAAAATATCAAAAAGTAAAGATATAAGTTACTTACTAGTTTGATCGGTGTTTACAATCAAATTGGGAGGAATATAATAAGCCTTCACCAAATAAGCCACCCGATATGCCATCAATCTCCCTTGCATTTCCCAATCTTGTGGAAGCTTTCCACATGCAGTGGTTGCTCGACGGTAGCTCCAGTCCAAGTGTTTCTTGATAAATTTCCGTGTCCACTCCATAGAGACTTGAAATCTTCCCTCTAACACTTCTGGTGCACGAGCCTTTAGAAATCCTAAAATGATAGGCTGTATGATTCCTGCATTTAAAGATTGACCATTGTCCCTCATCTGCAAGAGTAGGTCACGTAACTCCTCCACTACTTCAGGAAAATCCTCCGAAGTGAACCAAGCATATAATGAGCTCCTTGCCAACCTATCAAATGGACCTTCTATTGTCCCAGGCTTCCTGCATAATTTCAATTAAGAATTTAAGTGCATTTAGATAAAAAAATAGTTTGTCATGAATTTGTTTAGAAGATAAATAGGAGATATAGAAGACAAATACTTATAATGTGTGTCCAAAAAATTAGAATTAAAAACATACCTGTGAGTAAGTTTCAAATAGTGCAAAGCTGCAGATAAACTCCGATGTTTCTTGACTGCAGCTTCAATCAAAGGCCATTTATCTTTTGTGAACCAATTCGCATAAAATCCTCTTCTCTTCTTTCCACCCTCTTGGGTACGATGTACAGGTGGTGGGATACCTGGATATAGAACAAGATAAAAAATATTATGTAAAACGACTTGATTCTTACATGATTATATGCATGAAAAGTATATATGTTTTAAACAATAGATGAAAAGATTTCTTTGAGATATAAAATTGAAAATTAAAAAAACCTAATTTACAAGCATTAACAATTAATAAATGGAAAACTCTAAAACTATTCAAATGATTCAAACATTAGTAAGACATACTTGTAGTAGCTACAAGTGGTGTTGAAGCACTCAATAGGGACATCTGAGGTTGTACTTTCCGAGGCCTCCCAACGGGTCGTTTAGGGATTGGGGGAGAAAGGGTTTTTAAGGCTTCACATGAAGCCTTCTTTGCAGCCTCCCTCTCAAGGTTTTGAGTCAGCTTCTCAAACTCGTGTCTTGTATCTGCCTCTGTCATGGTTTTCAAAAATCCTCTTAAAGAGGTTTGTTTAGGAGCCATCGTACATAAATCCAAAAGACACACACAAACATAATCAAAACCAAATTGCAACAATCATATGTTAATTGTCATATAAATATCTTGTCCATACAATGTGTTGGATATTAAATATCAAATGAATAAACTTAGTTGTTGACAAAAATATTCATTAACTATTCTCCAATTGTATGGGAAACCCATGATACTTGGCATAAAAACTATGATCTGCAAAGGTAGTAAGATGCAATACACTAAAATTGCGATTTATTGTCAAAACAATGAATATCTAAGAAGAGACACAATCTAACTTTTTGAGGTAACATATTCTACTTTCAAAAAATAAACATATTTCCATGTTTCAACTTCAGGTTTTTGAACCCCAACTAGAAGTCAATGGCACAATACCCATAAGTTACAAGGTGATACCTTTTGTGAACAAGGTGAGTTGAAGTCACTAGTTTTCCACACATCACCAAACTTTGATCACTAAACCAAACACGAGCTCACCAATGCGACCAAACATCGTGACCTTATCTGCACAATGAACCACAACATGTTAGAATTCATCATCTTAAAGGCATCTCAAGCTTTAATTCCATTACAAGATGTAAAGAGTAGACTTGAATTCATTACAGAGGCTGAAACATGGTCACATCACATTGATAAGGAGGTACGGTGCATGATGATACATGTGCATCAACTACAAATCTGGAATTGAGAATTCAGGATCTTAGCAATAAAACTTTAATTCCACTACAAGATGTAAAGAGTAGACTGGAATACATTACAAAGGTTGAAACATGGTCACATCACATTGACAAGGAGGTACGGTACCTTGTGATACATGTGCATCAACTACAAATCTGGAACTGAGAATTCCACTAGTGATAATAATAGAACACTGCATGCATCTTAGAATCCCACTGATAATAACAAAAGAATAATAGAACACTGCATGCATCAGAGAATCCCACTGGTAATAACAAAAGAACACTCCATGTACGATACATGGTCGAATAAGATGACCTGTGCATTCACTTGAGAGCTACGAATTGCACTCGTACCAGTGCAATAGAAAACTCCAGGAACATTCAAAGCTTGAGGTTGGAAATGGATCTTATCCGAACCCAGCATAAGACCACCAATGGTTTGTGGACTGCGGAATCTTGATGGTCGAATAGAATATACTGGTAGGCACCAACATGTGGCGCTCCTCAATGCCGAGATCTTTTCACCTTCATCCAATCAAAAGTGCCGAATTTGCACCAATTCTGGAGGTGTAAGTGCCGAAAGCTAGAAAAAGTTTATGACAGTGCCGAACCACTTGTCCACAAAAAATAAATTACTTCGGTACATGTGTGCCAAACTAGACCTCAAGGTACGGTATTTATTTTAAAGCTCTTCTCAGATCTAATATTTTACACGCTGTCGCCTTGCCCTACAATCTCCGTCCCATCTATTCTTCTGTTGGCGCCGAAAATTACGGAGCACTATTTATGTTAATTTTAGAGGTTTTTGAATAATGACGGCCAGATATGCTCAAACTCAATTCATGACCCATTACAACGAAACAAACAACAGTACTGGTAATCGGTGTTCCAGCTCACAACTTCTCTATTCCAAATTTAATATGATGTTTATTTTGTAGCATTGTGCACTCAAGCCGCCAACAGACTGGAAAGGAGAAACCCTTTATTATATTATATATTTCCGCCGTAATCTCACTCTTTCGTATATTTTAGAATTCTGCCATAATCTCGCCAGGTATAAAATAATAAATTTCCAATGTAAACAAATGTTTACCAGTACATTATTTGAACGGGGGAGGGAGCCTAGTCCTATCTCTCTTTCGCAATTCAGTTGTCATTGCACATTACAGAACCTCACACCGCATTTGGTAGTCGATGTGCATGGCGTCTCTTACTTCCCATCAAGGCGGCGCTCCACTAGTTGTTCCCATTGGCGATAGTGGCACAGTCTGTATCTCCGAGTCATTGCTATGTGTTCGTTTTGGTTATCGGGCTGGTACAGTCCACATTGAATAAGAGGTCTATGATAGCGTTGGTATTCACGAGCAGTCCATTTATCAAGTGAAAGATAGTGATGCGGTAGGATTTTTCTGGAACTTGTGTCTTGGTTCATTCAAAGTTTTTGGTCTTACAGATGTTCAAATGGCCGCTCATGCGTCCGTAGCCGTGATGAGTCCTTCGGTCGATTTTGGTGATACCGAACTCGTGTCCGGTTTAGGCACTAGGTCAATCCCAAGCGTCCATATTCTTAGTAATACAGAGGAAGATGATCTATCTGATGTGAACCTTGGTGAGTCAAAGATCACACGGTCCTCGTCTCATCAGTTAGCTACTCGTACTATTTCTACCCCAGGTCCATCATATGCTCAAGCTTCTCCGTCTTATTCCTCAGGGAAGCCCCCAGTTTATCCTGGCTCGAGAAACGTCAGGAGCATACTTATTCATGTCCGGCATACTTGTAATAGGAAAGGGTTCAAGTCTGAGTTGTCCCGAATTGATATTGATAGTTTTGATTTGAAACATGTTAAGTATTTGCCTCCAAACTATGATGGAGACAAGATTTTTGAACTTCCACCTCTGCCGGAGGGTATTCCCCCACAGTTTGGAGGGGGCCTAGATGGGATGAATAAATAGTACGATGGTCACACGTGGTGCAAGACAATGACTACAATATCAAGAACGACTTTGGTCTTACGTACCAAAAATCTGTATGTATGGGGCATCTACAATGCCCTAATATCACTTGTGGCTATTAGTCACGTAACGATGGGCGCTCGAATCAGACCGAGTGGAGCGGGTTCGCGCACTCCATTTTCAGTGAATGGAGCACCATTCGATAAATCTATGCTCTCATGTAAGGTCTGCCAAACCCTTCCAATTTGTTTTTCTCTTTGTAATGCACGTATATACTATGTGACATCGATCGATCCCAATCGAACACGCGCGGCAATCCATTTGAGGCATCATCTTCATCCAATCTAGAAAGGCGTAGATCAAGATGCCATGGACGTAATGCACGATTGCGTAGCAAAAGAAGTCCAACGTACGCCCAAGGCTAGTAATTCAACAATTGTCATGGCTGGGAGCAAGAATTTCCTCTCCGACTACCTGATCCGTCCACAACAGGCCTTGCCCAACCTTGAAGAAGCATCTTTGAATGATGTCCTTGATCAATTCGAGACTCTTTCGTCTCCGAATATACAGAATCTAGTGTCCACGTGCAAGAAGTTCTACAGTGGAGGGAAGGGTGTAATGGACAACATCATGGAGCTGAAGGAGTCGTCCAAATTCGTCTTCATCCACGAAAACAAGTTTCCAGGCCAGTCGCAAGGTAAAGTATTCATTTTTAAAATGTTTGTCCACCAATGTGGAAGTGGTGTAGACCTCGTTAGGCGTATGCAACCCGGGAATGACCTCGAAGATTGTTGGTTGATGTTTGATTATGTCAAACGAGTCAAGGATTGGACTACCATGGCATGTCATGTGTACGACAGCAAGTATTGTAAGGTCATGACAATTGCCATGTGCGACATGCAATCCGAGGACGCTCAGGCGCAGCAAATGTTCTGGGAGAATCTAAATGATACTTTGAAACAACATGGCCTAGAGGACGTGAACTTCAAAGGCTTCATGGCTGACAGTGCGGGTGCGAATTGGCATGCCGTTCGCCGAATTTATGGCAACGGCGACAAGGACAAGCCCATGGATAACAGAGAACGAACATGCTTATTTTATTGGACAATGTGTCTCCAACGTGCAACCTCCAGAAGCATTCTTCCTGGCTTCCAAGAGCAACATATTGCCCTCTGCAAGATCTGGAAAAATACGAAGACCTATGACAAGGCTGAAGCTCAATACAATATCATTCGAGCGTGGTGGGTGTCCTCCGGTGCCACAACCAAAATCGGACGTCGTGCTCTCGAGGATTGGATGGCATTCTGGCACTTCCGTTATCGACAATGGGGAGGCGCAATGCAGCTTGTAAGTGGTCTTCATGCTCTAAATAGTTTACATGCCATTAGATTCTTAAAGAGTAATCAGCCCATATCTAATGACGATTGTTGCGTTTCCTCAGGATCTCACGCTTGACGAGAGGACTGACATGCCTTCCTGCAACCTTGGCAAAACAGTCCACAACCATTGGCTCCAACAATCCAGAAACACAATGACGTGTCTATACGCAGCAACCGTAGACGACCTCGTCCGTGCTTTCGTGCAGATTACTTCGTATCGAGCATGGTTGAAGGGCGGCGCGTTGGGAAAAGGTCCGGACAAAGGTACGCTTCGGTTGCGGACCGCTCAACGTTTGGGTGATCCTAAACTCATAGCTGATGCTTTTAGAAACTTCCCTGGAGCTGAGGATTTGCTAACCAAGACATGCGGCTTAGAAGGTGCGGAGATTTTTGGATCCACGAAGCGCAAGCTTGACATGCCACCCGGGTCGTCCCACGATTCCCACCGGTCCGATACGGTGAACTATTCAATTCCCCGTGATGGTAAAAGGGTGACTCGCGCTCGCATCGAGGAGGCCCTTGGCGGACACGACTCTGGTGTCCAACATACAACATCCGTTCTCGAATCGGACTGTGATCCATCTAAGTGGCACATTGCTCGGCTCCCCTAAAAGTCAGCTCGAAAATGCCAAGCATTGCAGGCCGACTCTGGAGAGCCTTGCAACACCAAAGTTGCTCGTGGAAGTCATGGTACTCTCGCCCCCACCTATTCGGGTATGAAGAAGGATTATAGGTCGCCACGCAATGTTACTGCGGAGTTCTGGTTTTGTCCAAACGATGTAGGCCGTTGTGTAAAGGGGTCGAAGAAGGCGTTCGTGATGGATTGGCCAGCAGTTCCAATATCGTGGCCTGTGAAACTTGGCACAAATTTAACTATGCAGGAGGTTTTAGCATTGGAGGAAGCAGGTTTCCAATTGCAAGAGCGTGGAGCTCTTTCACCACGAAGACAATTCAAAGTGTCTATGGACATGCCTCTGCCGCGTTCTCACTTCCCCATTCCAGCCAATCCCAATTCTCGCCATTGCTTTCGGAATGGCTACGTGATTTGTAGAGCAACAGATGTTCCTACAATTGACCAACGCAACAAGTGGTCAAGCGCAGCTCTTATGAATAACTGCTACGTCTTGAACTTGTTTACCATTTCCGGGATGGGGATGCGTTATTACTCTTGACACGGGGGAGGACAAGTCCTATTGCGTCACGTTTACGGACCTCCCCGGATGTTCATGTCCTGATTTTTTAAAGATGCAATCCGAAGCCTTGGGAAAGAAGGGCCAATGGAAGTATTGCAAGCATGTGTATTACATCTTACGTTACCTATGTAAGATGGATTACAAAGAGGACCTATTCATGCATGCTCCAAGCTACACCTTTAACGAAGTTATGCGCATTCTCGAGCTTGCCAACATCACCAAACGAGCGTGAGGAAGGCGTTCAAGTTGTCTATATACGAAATATTAATGTTTCCAGGCTGATCAAGTGAAGCATCTTCTATACATGCTCAGTCCGTCATTTATTTCATGACTATAGTTGATGGTCATGAATTCAATTAATCTATATCGTTATATTATTCTGAGCAGTAGATTCCTGTACTTAGCGTGTTCCAGAGTTTGAAGGTGATGATTTTATACATAAGTCATTAGAAATGGAGACTGCCAATATTGTGGGAAAAGTCTTCGTAATTTGTGCAAACCATATGCATGGAATGCAAAGGTGATTTCCGTGCAATTCGTAGTTAACAGTTAATACCCATGTAAATCGAATGTGGTACCGATTTAATACCAGTGAAATATCCACTTAATACCTAGGTGATACCCGTTACATCAAAAGATCAATATTATCATAAATTAGCAAGTACTGTCCAAAATTGTCCGCTTCGTATAATATTCTACCACGACGCCTAGACCCTATACCTAAGTAAGTATGTGCTTTGCATACTAATATGGCATTTTACAACTGTAGGACCTTCAGAAAAAAAAATTGTGACACACCTTTAAACCAAAACAGGGAACTCTGAAAGACCAATATAAAGGAAAAACACGCAATTTCGCAAAACACGGCTATAGGGTATTTTCTAAAATTAGAAATTGTTGAAAAATATGTCACCAAACTTTGATGATCTGCTGAAAAAACCTCGAATTTCACTTTTTTTCCAAAAAGTTGACAAAAAAATTCAAAATTTTAGGATTTTTTATGCTCACCTCTCGCCGCTTGCTGCTCACAGCTCACAAGATAGCATCGCTGACTCTTTGTATAGTCTAGATCATGATTTAGTGTTATAGAAATCTTGTTTGAGAACACATTGCTTAATACATTAAATTTGTTCAAGTACATGCATGCCTTTAAATATAAATATGCCACATATATACTATGTATTTTTTCATACACGTGAAAAATGGTTTTGGTCTAATGTTTGGATTGGAAGTTGTCTTTGAGAAACTTTCGGATATTTTGTGATTATTAAGAGTGTGCACTACATATGACACTCCCATTTTTATTCATCTGAGTTATGGATTATCATTATACACAGTCAAGTAGATAGGCAATGAAAAATAATCTCCTACCTACTTCACAAATTCTATGCAAATGTCAAGCTCAATCCACATGATGCTAGTATTTGCCTATAATTATGAGCATGGAAGTACATATTTTCAGCTCAAGAATGGATTGTGGTATCAAAAATGCAGATAATACTTGATACCAAATGAGGCTTTACCGCTTCATAAATCATGTGCTTCCAGATCGTCTCTGCATTGCTACATGTTGTAGTCTCCAACTTTTCCTCTCGAAATGATGCTTTCTTCCAAGTATTTTGGATTCAGATATCGTTTGGGTTTATGACATCAATTACCACTTGTACCGAGGTCCATAACATAGTAGTAGGGGAGGAAATATTGAAATGGTAGAAGATAGTCTAGAGCTCTACCAAAACATCATGGAGTGAATTAATCCTTAAACGTCAAAAGGTGCCACGTGTGGCCACAATATTCTACATGTATGATGTTGTATTTGAACATGGTAAGGTTCGCATAATGAAATGACCTCCAAATTTAGTATTGAAGTTGAAGAATCTTCAATCCAAAGGTGTAAGTCTTGCTAAATTTTTGTACACTTTTTGTATCCAACCAAGTTAAATACATGCATGTATATATGGTTCCCGAATGACGTTTATGGATTTATCAACTTATTCCTTGTTCCTCCTTTGTTCAACTTTCGATAAAGATTACGTGTAGTAGAAATTGAATCCAATGGATAGCTAAATTAGGCCCCAAAAAATTTGCTTCCATCATAGAGGAGAAGGAATTTCCCGCTAATGAATGTCAAATTTGCATTGTAAATATGTTGCAAATGATGCAATGGCTCATTGTCATGTGCAATGCACAACACATGCTACAAGTGTTTTTTGTCTCATTTTTTATTTATTATTGCAAGACGAAGGAGGGGCTTTGTGCGAACCTTGAGAGCTGTGAAGCCATTTGTAGAGTGAGGCAAAGATACCTTCAATTTTACAACACAAGAATTTCATGCTTACAGTCGATTGGATATAATACTGAGAAATTGACACTTCATAGTCCCACTTTGTTCTTTGTGCAAATTAATACTTGTTATACTTTGAACTTGAATTAGCAACTTTTATCTTCTATATGTAGGAGAAACTCTTAAACACTTTCCTTGCTTGGATTTGCATTCCAAAATAAAATAAAATAACATTAGTATTCATCATACTTAATCCTCTATCCTTGCACAATTTCTTTGAAAAAGGCCACACCCTTCAATACCTCTTAAAACGTAGTGAACAAGGAATCAATACCATGCTAAAATGAATGGTTACAATCATAAAATTTGTGGAATTCAAATGATTTGACACTTGAAAGAGTCACTTTGCAAATCCTTATTTCAATGGGAAGATAAACTTTTCCACGTTATTTTTAAAGATCTTCTATACCTATAAGCAACTCTCACAAAATTCTAGATGGCAATTTTTTGGGTGGTTAATTGGAATCCTACAATTAGAGTTGAGAATCTCGCATTTTGTATTATGTCTTAACACTAAAGTGGGCAATCATAGAATTTTTCTTGTGATATAATAAAACTTCAAAAATAGAATACGAACTTGTTATTTTCTAGTTTACAATATTGAATTAATTGCAATGACCTAGAATAAAAAAATATCACCAAATTTAATCCATTATCCTTCCTTTTCACCTACACAATTTCGAAGGTTGTTCACTTATTCTTTCAAAATAATTTAGAATGAACATATGAATCCACAACAGTCAAGAATTCTTAGAGGAAAAAGAAACTAAAATTCATCAACCAACAATATGTATTCAAGGCAATGCCATTACATGGTCCAAACCATTTTCTATCTTTACACTGTATCTAAATTGTAGCTTAAAGAGCTTCCAACCTTCAAAGGCAATTCTTTGACTACGCGTGTAACCTATTAACCCTCCTCCATGGTGGCTAAAATCCCATCTACCCTAAGCCACTCTTGTCTTTCCACTATTCTATTTTTAATATATTCCGAACTTGAATTAGCTTCAAGTATCCCCAATACATCTTCAATTGAAGGTCTTGCAGCACAATCAGGCTGCCAACACCAATGTAGAAGTTGTCCTGCCCATTCATCAACAAACTTTGGCACACAAGGACGTCGCCCTTCAATGATAAGATCTATTGTCACTTCTTCATCTTGAAAAGGATGCTTCCCTGTCAAGATCTCATAAAATGTCATCCCTAGACTATAAATGTCTGCCGCTTTGGAAAACAACTCTGGTTTCTTCATCACATTCCCTTCTTTGCAAGCTTGCAATATCTCTGGAGCTCTCCACCATCCCGTCCCTACCACTCCCATGGAGCACTCATAATCGGATACAAAACAAAATGTATATCCTTCAACATTTGTCCCGACAAGTACATTGGGCGCCTTCAAGTCCCGATGAACTATATTGTACCTGTGTAACTCATCCACTCCAAGTGCAACATAACACATGAACTCTTCTAGTTCCACTCTTGGAAAAAATTCACCGCCTCTATGCCTACTTTCCAACATTTTGCGATCAATAAAGCTGCACATATCTTCCACTTCCTTTCGCATGAGGAATGCAAACCTCCCACCCTCCATCAAAATAGCAAGTTGCACATCAGTCCTATACCTCGACCCTTGTTTTTTTCCAAGCTCAAACCGTTGCTTTACTGCTGCTCTAATTTGGAACATTCCTTGGGGCCATTGGCATTGCAAATCTCGTAATGAAGTCCCCTCCTTAAAAACCTTCACCGCCCACTTTACTCCCAACTCCACATCCCTCTCATTAGCCATTGAATTCCTCCATCGAACATAAACTTCAAAGAGCTCCGCTTGCCCACCCTCCGCAAACTTCTCACCCACCTTGAATTCCTCAAAGTCATCCAATGTCCAAAAGAAAAATCCCCATTCCGGATGCGATTCCCAAGCCTTGAACACTATCGCATTATCAAGCTTAATTGCCGCAACTTCTTCCACAGAAAGGGGTTCTGAACGTTCCGTCAACTCGCTCCAGTGGCTCCTCGAACACTGAATCTGTTCCTCAACAACCGTCCTTGACATACACGCATTCGCACTCTCCACACTTGCTTTAGGCACAAATTCCACCTGAGACTTTTTCTTGCTTGCACATGCACCCATTTTCTCACGCCCAACCTTTGCCTAACCCAAAATAGTCGTGTCCAAACTCCTCAAACTTCCCATCCCAACCCAACCCTTGCCTCTTGAGCTAGAACACCAGTCGAGTGCACGACATACGTTGTCCCAAATCCAGTCCTTGAACAAAACAGGAATGCAAACCCTCCACTTCTTTCAACATCCGTCTACAAGAACGGGGCAAGCCTCCCAAATCAACGCCCCAAACCAAGACTCTTCATCCACCAGTCAACCCAAAGTTTACAGATGGGACACAAACTAAAGCGCGTGAGGCACCGGCACCAAAGGCAAGAAGGTGGAGGTCTTGAGCTGCCACGATCACAAGAACGAACACAAGCAACGATGCCTGGCAATGCGAGGTGCAACAAGGACGTCCACAGATGTGTGGCGGCGAGACCTTGTGCCTGGCACGCAGTCACAAGCAATGCAAGATCCCTCCAAGCGCTCAGTCTGGAAACGCTACCGAGCCACAGATGATACTGCGAGCTCCCTGCTACTGATCGATCAGTCGGTAAATGCTGGGGTTTGAGAGACGGAGTCCAACACAGGCACCTCCCTTTCACATGTTTGTGCTTTCTGATCTCACAACATGATCGCATCCATCTGCAGCAAAGCCCTCTCAATCTGTGTGTCCAAAACAACTGGTGTCTAAACTCCTAGTGATTGCCAGACACTACCTACAACCCTTGTGCTACACCACAAGCGCACTACACCACACAAAAAGGACAAGGCTCTCGAACTAACGCTTCTTCAGAAAACAAGCACAGTAGATTCCACCTAACTAGAAAACTCTACATTCACCAGTGAAGCCAAAGTTTCCAGATGGAGCGCAACCTTAAGCGCGTGAGGCATGGACAAAAGTGAACACCTGACAAAACCGGCATCACAACACGAAGCATCAACACAGAACCTGATGGAGAACGCGAGATGGCGCAAGCTTGTCTGAGAGAGCGCCAGTCCTTGAGCCAAGCGCCGACCCACAAATGACGCGGCCAGCTCCCTCAAAGGAATCAGTATGGAATGTCGGCGAGTCACAGATGCCAGTGCGACCTCCCTCCAAGTGATCATATGGGAAACGCCGAGGTCGAGAGACGGAGTCCAAGGAGCATAGCAGCGCATTTGGCCGGCAACGCAGACGTCTGTGTTTTTGCGGAGGAAAAGAATAGTCTGTATCAAGGACCTTTCACTATTGTACACAGAACCTGACGACTAACAAGTGGCTAGAAAGAACAAGGTTTGAGGGACGGAGTCAGAAGCGTATATTCTAGTGCAGCTTGGTGGTAGGAAATTATGGTAGGCTCTCTTAATTCAAGGTAGTAGACTATGGTATATATGGTATGGACGGAGTCAGAGGAGACCACTGTAGCTTGGTGGTAGGAAGTGATGGTCTGCAATTGGATCGGCATCCAGTAGCCAATAGTTCTATTTTGTTTTCTTGAACTTTGGTGGTATTATAATGTTCAGTTAGCTACTTGTCGTTTATTCTTATCATTTAAACAACGAAACGGGCAACAGTGTCATTGTTGATTTACCGAGTTGGGTTATTCGTAAAGTCTCCCCAAGGCAACAGTGTCGTTGTTGTTTCACCAAGTTGTGTTATTTCCCTTGTGGTTTTATATCACTATAAAATCAGCACAGAGACGAAGAAGGCGTCTCAAATTCAACGTTCCACATGACCTCCCTTAGTTCCTTCCCCCAAGGTGGCTAAAACTACTTCTAACTTTACTTTACAGCCCACCAAGCTCTTCCACAGCTAATAGTTATCGAGAGTAGACAGACGGCAGCTTTATAAATCAAAAGACGAGTACATCCTTCAACTTTGGGTCCCACAAGCGACAACCACACACCATATTCTACAGACGAAAATGCACACCAAAGTGTGGGTGTCACTTGAGACAAACTCTTTGAGAGAAGTCTTGGCGCCTCTTCTTCGGCATGCGCAATAGGCCGGCGATCTGCAATCCTGTCGCCGCCCTTGTGAAGCGCGCTCTGCAATTTGGAGTTAAGTCCCGCTCACATGGACACAGCAGATGATATGCATGAACACAGAAATCACCATAAACCACGACCACATCATAAAGGATACTTTATGCTGGCAAGGTCAGCTTCAGATTGTCCGCCCTTTCCTTTCTTTGCGGAATTGACCTTGGTGGGACATCAAATGGTTGAGAAGGATTGATACCAGCCGTGCACGTTGATCAGCTCATTGTGCTCTTGTGTCGAATGATACCTGCACACGACGAACAAGATTATTCTCACGATAGAGTAAGTCACCCAAGGTGTGACTATGAAACCCCCTCTTTCGATTGATGATACTACTCTTTTCCACTCTAAATAGCTATCAGAGCTTTGTGGTGTCTCAACGAGAATCCTTTGTAAGTCGGAAAGAGCTTGGTTCACTCTGAACTAGTTTGGCCGCCTCTGAGAAGGTAGAAATAGAGGTCATGATTCCCGGCTGTTATCACGTAGTCCAAAGAGAAAGAAACTCATGGACTTTTTGCCTCACTTCACAAATAACCTCAGAACACTCATGGTTTCTCATAAATACACCCATTCTTCTCTCAGTGATCAGCCAAAAGTGGGACTGATGAGACTCGTGGAAGTGGAACTCACGCAAGGCATGTGTCGTGCATCGAGTTCGAAAATGAGCTATCAGCATGTCAACATTCGCACTGCAAACGAAGCTGAGGACCAAGCAAGTCCAGCTGCACCTCCTGGCGTGTTGCCCCTGTCGTAGCCTCGAAAAAAACCAAATGAGAAATCACGTCATCAAATCCAGAGCCCTAACAACCGGGAGAAGACAGCCTTGAAAACGGGAAGCTGAAAGTACAACCGGCTGCAACGCAGAGACGTCCTTGAAGCAGATGATTTCATGTAGGGGCAAAGCCTGAGTTGGTATCAAGTACTCTCTGCATTTTTAACATCACAGTCCATTCTTCAACTAGAAAATACACACTATCACAACGCCTGTGATTAAGGACGCAATTCATTCAGCATCCAGAGAAGCAAAAAAGAGGAATCATCGAACGCACTGAACAATTTGGTGGAATAGCCCAGCAACCAGCTCGATTGAAACCTAAAAATTTAGACAACATCATATGGATGCTACTACTGTCCAAAGTCTCAAACTCAAAATCCATTGAAAGGTTCTTTCGACCTTCCACACATAGAAAAAAAAAAAGCACAAATGTTGAAACAGGAATCCAGACACAGAAACCCTAATTTTATGAGAAATGTGATTGAACCTTGAGGGGAATGATTGGAGGAAGGCTTTAAGGAGAATTTCTGCAGCCAGGCATGCATCTGGAATCTGGTTTCTTTTTTGGAGACTTTTCTTTCTTCTCATCATGTGTGAGGGTTTAGTGCTGACGTGGTGCATCTGGGGTGGTGACACGTGTACGGGCTGTGGTCTCAATTGCATTTGTCTTCGTAACCTTCACTTCATCTCCACTCCTGGCGTGGAATTTTCCACGCTAGGACGGAAAATTTTCTCCACGCTAGGAGTGGTTTAGGGTTTGGCGCTTGCATGGCTCCACCGCAAGCTCCAAAAAATTTTACCCAAGAAAACACTTTCACCTTTTGTCTCCCACCACCAATGACACGGCGCCACATGTCGCCATCAATGACATGGTGCCACGTGTCGCGAGGGTATGTACCAACATCAAAAGATGGCGCACTCCCCCCATCCAAGGAGATTTTGGTGTGCCATGCACCAAAACTTCTAAAATTTTATAAAGTTTCCCTGTTTTGAGGTGTTGGGTGCAACTTTTTGACCTCACAAAACTCCAATTTGGTGGTTCTCTGTCTCCGGGTGGAGATGCTCTTAACCCACCAACTCAACCCTTAACCCTTTAACCCTTAAACGTCAGAAGTTGCCACTGGTGGCCGCCATATCCTACATGTATAATGTCATATTTGAACATGATACGGTTGAGATATTGAAATGACCTCCACAATGAAAAATGTCAGCTAAAGAATTTTCAATCCGAAGGTGTAAGTCTTGCTAAACTTCAGTACTTTTCTTGTATTCTACAGAGTAAAATACGCCTCCATAAATACGGTTCCCGACTGACGTTTAAAGGTTAAAGACGACGCTTGCAATCATGCCTTGGAGATTCCACGAGAAGGTACATTTCATTGCGACTAATTGCTACATCATATACACAATGGGTACATCTCATTTTGACTGGTGACTACAAACACCACTTTAGTTCACTTGTCAGACTCTACCACAAATCCTCACCGCATTCATTAGAAGCACAAGGATCCAAGGAACTTAAATTAGGCCGTGGATCAAAGAGAGATGAGGAATTGTCCCACCAATTTGCAAATGACTCCAAAAGTGACCACCTATGGGCCTCTTGTCCTTAACCCCTAAAAGCCCGTGACAATTTCACACCAAAAACACTTCAAAATTGTTGATTCTAGTTCAATGAGTAAGGAAGGAAATAAAACCTTATTTTTATCCTTTTGATCGTAGGATCTCCATTAAGACTTACTAAGTAACATACTCACACAATTTCATACACTTTGACCGCATGGATTGAAAGATTATAGTGTCTCAAGTTAAGAAAATGGTTCATTTTCGTCCCTGCATAGAGTGGATCAACAGACTTTGACTTCACCTGGTATTAAACAAGTTTGCACTACACAAGGTCTGAATCTCTTACCATTTTGTTGAGCATGATGTTAGTTCTGTATTCAACAATTTTCAGAGGTAGACCAGGGGTGTAGCATATGCAAAACAAGTGTGCAAGGAGTGGAAGTTTAAAAATTGTCAATTCATGCTTTATTTTTTTGAGAATTTAATATTTTTTAGAATGATAATTAAAACCGTCAATAAAAAGGTTTACACCACATACTATTGTAGAAAAAATAAAAAGTGAAAAATAGGAAGATCTCTAGGTTTTATGTAGAAAAGATGATGTTTTTTTCCCCGCTTGCCCGAAATGTGTAAAAATGAGTTAAAATGTTTTTTTACACTAAAGACAAGGATTTTATTTGACATTTTCAAAGAAGGTAACATTTTCTACATGTATGGAAAATCTCAATGTCAATAGAGACTTCTAGCAAAATTTTGGAGTTGCCCGAAGTTCCTATTTTATACTTTGAGTGGTACTATCTTTCAAACCATGAATCTAAAAATAATATTAATAATATCTTTATGGAGCTCTTATCACAGACAATCTAGTACAAGAGTTTTAAAAATATATATTTTGAATTTTAGGAACCTGCCCAAAATCCAAAACGTACGCCCCACGTATCCTTGGGTTCTTAGGGGTTAAAGGGTTAAACGTCATCAGGTGCCATTGGTGGCCGTAGTATTATTCTACATGTATGGTGTCGTATTTCAACATGATAAGGTTCAGATATTGAAATGACGTCCAAATGAAAGATGTTTGGTGTAGAATCTTGAATCTAAAGGTTTAAGTCTTGGTGAAGTTTAATACATTTTTGTAGTCTAAAGAATAAAATATGTGCTAATATATATGGTTCCCACCTAACGTTTAAAGGTTGACCTTAAACGTGAGTCAGAGAGTGTATATACAGGCAGGTATATGACTTTGTACAATACTAAAAATATATAATAGCTTAGCAAGACTTACACATTTGGATTGAAGAATCTTCATCTAATGTCTTTATGTGGAGGTCACTTCAATATTTGAATCTTATTGTATTCAAATTCAACACTATACATGTAGAGTACTCTAGCCACCAATGGCACCTACTGACATTTAAGGGTCAATCCACCAACTTAAGCATTATGACCTATTTTCTTTTACAGGTTCTAAAACTAAAAAATAAAAATGACCTTGTTCGTAATGAAGGTTGAAAATTTTTAAAATATATAATTCATATTTTCTAATTTTATACAAAACTCTAAATTAGTGATCTTTAGCCCATGTCAACATCTTAATTTTCTATATTCAAATCATGACGTTCCTACCTTACTTATGAACAAATTCAAAACCGCCATGTGAATAATCTACGTTCAACCAATAGTTTAATGATCAACAAGTGAATTAGTTCGTAAAAATTAGTGCCATAATGTGAATTGGATTCTTCCAATGGTGGTTTGAAGTGTAGTCATAGGAAGGATTATAGTCACAAGCAAAAATCAACATCTTTTTCATTTACTATTTTGAGTATTTGTGGGGTTGATGAGTGAAAAACAACACTAAAAACAAGAAAATCTACCTTTCCTACATTTTTAGTAAGTGAAGAGTGACACTTTTGGAGTGAAGTACAATAGGTTTGTTACAATTGAGTGTCAATAATTGTATAAAAACAACCAATTGTTGCGGTAATATCAGAGTAGAAGAAGACCATTGGTTAACTAACATTTTAGTGCCTAAAAGACCACTCATTGGTTAGAGGGTGTATAAATCTCAATTAGCATGAAATCTTTAGAAAATGATATCTCAACTCTAAAATTTATATTTGTTCACATACTTTTTAAAAAACAAATCATTGTTTGAAGTTTTTAAACTCCAAGAATACTTGGAAATGCATTATAAAATACATCAACACATTTAAATACATATAAAGACATTTGATTTTGAAAAATATAAGAAAGTTTGCCACAACATTCTCCAAAAGAGGATTCTCTAAAGAGTATAACTTTGTCAAAGTGAGAATTAAAAAGGAGGATATTCTCTAACCTTGGAAAATGCATATTTGAGTCATGTTGAGAATAAATGTTATCATCTTGATTTCCAATCTCTATCCTTCACCTTCCAATGTGAAGAATTGAGATAAGAATTAAGAATGGTGACATTGGTTCTTTTACATCAAATATAGACATCCATTCTTCCAAGTGAGAGAATATAAAATCCAAGTAACTTCCATATAGATGAAGCAACTTTCTCAATCTTTGAAAGAATAACTACAATTGTTTTGGTACAATACCCCCTAAGGGCCTACTTTCATAGGGTGTTGGAATTGAAAGGCCTTCAGCTTAACCATGGATAACAAGAAAACAAATTTCTTACCTTCATGATGAATAGATTTTGGAACATACCTTTCATTTCATGATCTAATTCATCAAGCTTTGCAATTCAAGTTTTGTGCTTGTAGAGGCTTAACCCTTTACTAACGACAATGGAATTTGTAGCAAGTCAGTCTGACAACAATAGGGTTTCAAAAATATTTAGAAAGTACAATCCAACCGGCTAAAATCCAATCAAGAAAGTGCAATTGGCCCGTGCGTTGTAGGCAAATGTGGACAAACCTTGATGATTACGTCTCAGACAATAAAAAAAAAATACCTCAATGCATCTAGTTTTGGTAGTGTTTGTTGTTAAAGAGTTAAGGTCATATATCAAAGGGGTCCGGTGGCTCCATGGGAATGTGCTTAGTGCCACACATGGTAGACACACATGATTTCCACCTTGTACACTAAATTTTATATTTAGTGTAGTGGTACTAATGATTTGAAAGCGCCATAACTTTTACTTTTTGATGAAGGTTTTTACTGAGAGTACAACTATCTATACTTTTTGTAGAGAGTGATCATTATCAACATGGTTGGTAAAAATATTCATTGAGAGTAAAACTTAAAACCAATGGATGAGGATAGAATATAGATAAATTATGAAGATACCGTTATGCCTAAGTACCTATATCCCAAGTAGCGTCTCCAACAAAACTTCATCATATTGTAACACCCAACATAAATTTGAGTTCCAAAAACTTCTAGAAATTTCACAAAAATCTGAAAAAATCTCACATTGCTCCATCAAAGTATTTTCCATTGACAATACTATCCTTAATAAACAACAAACTCTTATAGTGGTGGAAATAGGTGTGTCTACCTTACTACACTGATTTTGGTATTTAGTGTTATGCACAGTATATGGCTTGTAAATATTATATGTTTTTACTCTCAATGAATATTGTTACCAAGAGCATAACAATCTATACTACTCAAAGAGGGGGGTCATTAGAGCCATAGTTGGTAAAACTATTCATCGAGAGTGAAAATTTATAGCATATACAAGTCATATACTGTTCAGAACACTAAATACCAAAATCAGTGTACCGTTAGTTGGTAGTGGGGTCTAGGATGAAACCTTGCCAAATACTTAGACAAGACCCGGGTTATACCTATGTGATAACCTGATTCAGAAAGAGTGGAGGAGAAACCTGCTTATGCATGGGACCATATGGAGAAGGTGAATTGAGGCCTCCTTTCATTCCATGTCAAATTGAACAAAAAAACAACCATTACCACTGATTTTCTTCGAGAGTCCAGTGAGAGGAGATTACCCCTTTAAGGGCTGGTGAGCTCTCAAGGCCCGGTACTAAGTAATAGCTTCGTGGGAAAAATATATTTTTGAAATAAAGTCACGAAACTAAAGTTATTGAGGTTCAAAGTTTGAAACGGGGGCTGCGGGCGGGGCAGGAAGGGTACTCTAGAGCTGAATAGTGCACTAGAAGGACGTACAATGAAAGGAAGTTCTTCGCAACCTTCATTGTTCTTACTTAAAAACGCATAGAAATTGAAAGTTCCACTTTTTTTAAATAAATTCTATTAATAGAAGAAGGCATGATAGAGCCATCCACCTTTTGGATATTAGATTCAAAAAATATTTTCTATTTAAAAATTAAAATTGCTTTCCTAGGTAAATGGCTACTTTCTATACCCCTTGTCATTGCAAGTTTCATTTTTTATCCTAAACACCTCCATTACCTTTGATTTTTTGGGTGCAATGACCTATCACAAGATTCATAAAAGTTAAAATCTTAGAGAGGTAGTTTTGAAGTGTTTTTGGTGTGAAATTGTCAAGGAAATTTAGAGGTTTAAGGGTTAAAGAAACTTTGAGTGGAGAAAGTCCACTTGTAGGAAATCTCATCTAAGAGCTTCTCAAAATTCAAATGGTTTGATATCCACTCACCCAAATTAGTAGTAAGAACTCCGACCTCTTTGATAGCGATTGGCGTGAATAAAGTGTCTCTTCGTTTCCGTCACTATGTTGATGTCCACACGACAAGGATATGTGTAGGAGAACTACTGTCTTCATGCGAGGATAGACACTATGAGAAGTAATGAGTAGCCATGGGCCAATGAAGAGGGGGAAGTGTCACCCTCTACGTCCTGTTTGTTGGTGATGAGATGGGAGTGGATATAGAGTTGTGAGTTTGGTTGCTAGGAGGTTTAGTAAAAATTCACAATGGTTGGAGACGAGTTCTAGTGTG
Organism: Bryoerythrophyllum caledonicum; assembly: GCA_963971425.1. Lineage (NCBI taxonomy): Eukaryota > Viridiplantae > Streptophyta > Bryopsida > Pottiales > Pottiaceae > Bryoerythrophyllum > Bryoerythrophyllum caledonicum. The sequence continues at coordinate 14,386,095 of OZ020523.1, read as the reverse complement.
ACACCCAGATTACATGGAAGTGGAATGTGAAACAAAGGTGTTGTAGCATTGTCGGAGTATTTGAAAGAGGTCCTTAGCCAACGAGAGGTACAAGGGAATTTGGAGATGTTTTTTTTAGAGAACTTGAGTGTTAAGTTAGCTTTGGACATTGCACAAGGCTCAAGAATAAAGTTGTCAATGGTATTCCTGCATTTCATTGGTGCATTAAAAAAAAGAGTTTTATATCTTTTTAGCTATATTCCATGACACATGTGTATTTCACCTAAAGTGTGGCTTCTTTTCTTTTCTTTTCCCTTATAGATACGATTAGCTCTCTTTAACACTTAAAGGAGGAGCGACCTGATTCTGGTAAGCTTCGGCATGTAGCTGTCGAAAAGATTTTGACGCCGGAATGTGTCCGCCGGCTACATGCCAAAAATGGTGGAGTTGACCAGAATTGGGTTGCTTGAACTTAAAGGGTTAAGAGGGGGCTTGTGTGGGTATTCGTTCTCACACAATTCCGGTTATAGCCTTAAAATCTGGCTAGATATAAAAATTACAAAGAGATTAGTAAATAGAATATTATAGTAGGACGCAAATAGTTAGAAATAAGAAATAAGGTATCTAGGTCCAACCAGAATCCTTAAATAGTGCTATTAGAGAACTTAGTAAAAGTGTGGACGTCCGGAGAAATCTGGACCATTTCAGGCGAGATCCGGAATCCAAATGAAGTTGGGGACCAAGGGAGTCCAGCTGCACCTCCTGGCGTGTTGCCACTGTCATAGTTTGGAAAAATACCGAAAGAAAAATCAGCTCATCTAATCCAGATCCCTACCATCCAGAAGAATACAACGTTTAGAACGGGAAGCTGAGAGTACAACCTGCTACAACGCAGAGACGTCCTTGAAGCGGATGATTTCATGAAGCGGCAAAGCCTCAGTTGGTATCAAGTACTCTCTGCATTTTTAACATCACAGTCCATTCTTCCACTAGAAAATTCCTACTATCAGAATGCCTGTGATTAAGGACGCAATTCATTCAGCCTCCAGAGATGCATGAAACAAGAATTATCGAACGCATTGAAAAATCTGGTGGAATAGCTCAGCCTCCAGCTCGTTTGAAGGGTGCCTTCCGACTCTTGCAATCCCTCCTGAATTTTGCGACGCCAACCTAAAAGTTTTATCAAGAAAGCCATGTCAATGATCACGCAAAAGCACGTGTGAGCAAGAACTGAATTGATTCAAATCTGAAGAGCAGAGTTCAACGTCCAAAAGATGCATCTAAATGGATGGGAAAAAGAGAGTATATCCTCACCTTCTCGGTGCCGCTCATTGCTTGTTGAATCAGCTGACCTTCCGAATCTGCTCCTTTCTTTTTGGGAGACTTCTTTGGAGGGCTTGCCTTCCTAGGAGAAGACAAGTGTCGTTGGGCAATTTTGGGGCTTCTTGTGACTCTTTGCAGGTGAATGCAAGCCCTTCCTTGGACTCTCTGTTATAGAAGCAACTGAAGCAGCATGCAGGTTCCTGCGCAACTTTGGCAGCCTGTTTGGACTCATACTCTCGGGTAAACAGGTGTCCGGGCCCACTCTCTTTCTTGGCGTCAACTTGCTTGAAGCGATTCGCGGGCTTTCATATGAGCGCTTTGATGGGGTCACTAATTCCTATGGAAAAGCCATTGGAGCACACTCCGGAGAACGGCCCATTGGGGAACGGCATGGAGAGGTTTGCTCTGCCGAGGTTTCAAACAATGGCCGGCGAAGAGGGCTTCTAGCGGAGTCAGGATGATGGGCGCCACTAGAACTCATTGGAGCTTGTTCAATCGTGCCACTGGGAGTGCCTGGAAGGTTTTCACTCAGAAACTTCGTGTACACTGTGCAAACATCTGCCACAATTTGAAATTCGCAAGGATTTCATCAACAAGAGAAAATCATCGCGAGCTTAATGAAAAAGCTAGCCTTTTCGCGACAAGGTTTGTCGAATGACGGAAGATGGTTTGCGATGGTCACGCCGTTTGCATTCATTTTCTTCATGATCTTGTGTCTTTGTGTACTCAAAAAAAAAAAATGGGCAGTTGGACCATACCTCGTTCACCATTGAAGCCAACCGCTTCCATTCTTCGTGAGAGCTTTTCAGAACTGATAGCGGTTGCTCTCTACAGAACAAGCAACCTAGTTAATTTCAGTTCATGAAACCTGCTTGAGTTTTGTCGATTTGAATACCATCAAAAACTAGTGCACATGTGGATATTGAGCTTAGGGCACACATTACACTTACTCTTTGTATGATCTAGATCATGATTTAGTGTTATAGAAATCTTGCTTGAGAACACATTGCTTAATACATTAAATTTGTTCAAATACAATGGACGCCTTTAAATATAAATATGCCACATATATACTATGTATTTTTTTCATACACATGAAAAATGGTTTTGTTCTAACGTTTGGATTGGAAGTTGTCTTTGAGAGACTTTCGGATATTTTGTGATTATTAAGAGTGTGCACTACATATGACACTCCTATTTTTGTTCATTTGAGTTATGGACTATCATTGTACACAGTCAAGTAGATAGACAATGAAAAATCATCTCCAATTTACTTCACAAATTGTATGCAAATGTGAAGCTATATCCACATGATGCTAGTATTTGCCTATAATTATGAGCATGAAAGTACATATTTCCAACTAAAGAATGGACTGTGGTATCAAAAATGCAGATTATATTTGATACCAAATGAGGCTTTACCGCTTCATGAATCATCTGCTTCAGGAATGTCTCTGCATTGCTACATGTTGTAGTCTCCGATTTTTCTCTTGAAATAATGCTTTCTTCCAAGTATTTTGGATTTAGACCTGGCTTTGGTTTATGCAATCAATTACCACTTGTACCGAGGTCCATAACATATTAGTAGGGGTGAAAATATTGAAATGGGAGAAGATAGTCTAGAGCCCTACCAAAATAACATGGAGTGAATTAATCCTTAAATGTCAAAAGGTGCCAAGTGTGGCGACAGTATTCTACATGTATGATGTTGTATTTGAACATGGTAAGGTTCACATATCGAAATGACCTTCAAATGAAAAATTGAATTTGAAGAATTTTTAATCCAAAGGTGTAAGTCTTGCTAAATTTTTGTACACTTTTTGTATCCAACAAAGTTAAATACATGCATGTATATATGGTTCCCAAATGACGTTTATGGATTTATCAACTTATTCCTCGTTCCTCCTTTGTTCAACTTTAGATAAAGATTACCTGTAGTAGAAATTGAATCCAAAGAATAGCTAAATCAAGCCCCCAAAAATTTGCTACCATCATAGAGAAGAAGGATTTTCCCGCTAATGAATGTCATATTTGCATTGCAAATATGCTGCAAATGATGCAATGGTTCATTGTCATATGCAATGCACAACACATGCTACAAGTGTTTTTCGTCTCATTTTTTATTTATTATTGCAAGAGGAAGGAGGGACTTTGTACGAACCTTGAGAGCTGTGAAGCCATTGGTAGAGTGAGGCAAAGATACCTTCAATTTTAAAATACAAGAATTTCATGCTTTACAGTCGATTGGATAAAAAATTTGAGAAATTGACGCTTCATTGTCCCACTTTGTTCTTTCTGCAAATTAAGACTTGTTATATTTTGAACTTGAATGAGCTAATTTTATGTTCTATATATAAGAGAAACTCTTAAACACTTTTCTTGTTTGGATTTGCATTACAAAATAAAGTGAAATAGCTCTAGTATTGATCATAGTTAATCATCTATCCTTGCACAATTTCTTTGAAAAAGGCCGCACCCTTCAAGTTCTCTAAAATTTTAGTGTATAAGGAACCAATACCATGCTAGAAATAATGGTTACAATCATAAAGCTTGTGGAATTTGAATGTTTTGACACTAGAAAAAGTCACTTTGCCAATCCATATTACAATGGGAAGATAAACTTTTCCACGTTACTTTTTAAGATACCTATAAGCAACTCTCACAAAATTCTTGTTGCAGATTCTTGTAATGGTTAATTTGAATCCTACAATTAGAGTTGAGAATCTAGCATTTTGTATTATGTCTTCACACTAATTTAGTAAGCAATCTTAGAATTTTGCTTTTGTAAGATAAGAAAACTTCAAAAATAGAATTCTAACTTGCTATTTTCTAGTTTACAATATTGAAATGATTGCAATTACCTAGAATAAAAAAATATCACCAAATTTGATCCATTATCCTTCCTTTCACCTACACAAATTCTAAGGTTGTTCACTGATTTGTTCAAAAATATTCAGAATGACCATATGAATCCGCCATAGTCAAGAATTCTTAGAGGTAAATACTAAAAAGAAACTAAAATTCATCAACCACCAATAGTATTCAAGGCAATGCCATTACATGGTCCAAACCATTTTCTATCTGTACAATATATCTAAATTGTAGCATAAAGAACTTGCCAACCTTCAAAGGCAATTCTTCGACTACGTGTGTAACCTATTGGCCCTCCTCAATGGTGGCTAAAATCTCATCTTTCCTAAACCACTCTTGTCTTTCCACTATTTGATCTTTAATATACTTTGAACTTGAATTAGCTTTAAGTATCTCCAATACATCTTCAATTGAAGGTCTTCCACCACAATCACATTGCCAACACCAATGCAGAAGTTGTCGTGCCCATTCATCAACAAACTCTGGCACACAAGGTCGTCGCCCTTCAATGATAAGATCTCTTGTCACTTCTTCATCTCGAAAAGGATGCTTCCCTGTCAAGATCTCATAAAATGTCATCCCTAGACTATAAATGTCTGCCGCTTTGGAAAATAACTCCGGCTTCTCCATCACATTCCCTTCTTTACAAGCTTGCAATATCTCTGGAGCTCTCCACCATCCCGTCCCTACCACTCCAATGGAGCACTCATAATCGGATACAATATAAAATGTATATCCTTTAGCATTTGTCCTGACAAGTACATTGGCCGCCTTCAAGTCCCGATGAACAATATTGTACCTATGTAACTCATCCACTCCAAGTGCAACGTCAAACATAGACTCATCCGCATCCACTCTTGTAAAAGGTCCACGGCCACCATGGCTACATTCCAACATTTTGCGATCAATGAAACTCCTTAAATCTTCATCTTCCTTCCTTATGAGGAATGCAAACCTCCCATCCTCCAACAAAATAGCATATTGCACATCAGCCCTATGCCTCCACCCTAGATCTTCTCCAAGCTTAGAGCGCCGATTTATTGCTGCTCTAAATTGGAACATTCCTTGGGGCCACTGGCGTTGCAAATCTCGTAATGAAGTCCCCTCTTTAAAAACCTTCACCACCCACTTTATTCCCAACTTCACATCCCTCTCATTAGCTTTCGAATTCCTCCATCGAACATTAACATCAAAGAGCTCTGCCTGCCCACCCTCTGCAAACTTCTCACCCACCTTGAATTCCACAAAATCATCAAATGTCCGAAAGAAAAATCCCCATTTTGGATGCGATTTCCAAGCCTTGAATACTATCTCATTATCAAGCTTAATCCCCGCAACTTCTTCCACAGAAAGGAGTTCGGTACGCTGCGTCAACTCGCTCCACTAGCTCCTCGAACACTCAATCCGTTCCTCAACAGTCGTCCTTGACAAACACGCATTTGCACTCTCAACGCTTCCTTCATGCACAAATGCCACCCCATGCTTTTTCTTGCTTGCACATGCACCCATTGCTCAACTAGGCCCTAACAACTCAATCTTACTATCCAAAAGCAATCATATCAAAGTCCTCAAACTTCCCAAACCCAACCCTTGCCTCTTGTGCTAGAACACGAGTCGAATGAAAGATGTGCGTTGTCCCAAATCCAATCCTCAAACAAATCTGGAAAGCAAACCCTTCGCTTCTTCCAACATCCGCCTACAAGAAACACACACGCCTCCCAAATCAACGTCCCTCCACAATCAGGCGCACCAAACCAAGACCCTTCAACCACCAGTCAACCCAAAGTTTAGAGATGAGATACAAACTAAAGCGCGTGACGCACCGGCACCAAAGGCAAGAAGGTGGAGGCCCAACCAAACAGCCTCAAGCTGCCAGGATCGCACGACCAAACACAAGCAACGAAACCTCAAAATACCTGACAATGCGAGGTGCAACAAGAACGTCCACAGATGTGTCGCGGCGAGTCCTTGTGCCACAAGCAATGCAAGCTCCCTCTAAGCGCACAGCCTGTAAACGTTACCGAGTCTGCGAGCTCCCCTGCTACTGATCGATCAGTCGGGAAATGTTGTGGTTTGAGAGACGGAGTCCAACACAGGCACCTCCCCTTCACATGTTTGTGCTTTCTGATCTCAGAACATGATCGCATCCATCTGCAACAAGGCCCTCTCAATCTCTATGTCCAAAACAACCGGTGTCTAAACTCCTAGTCATCGCTAGACACTACCTTCAACCCTTGTCCTACAACACAAGCGCACTACACCACACAAAGCGGACAAGGCTCTCGAACCAACACCCTTCAGAAACAAGCACAGTAGATTCCGCCTAACTAGAAAACTCTACATTCACCAGTGAAGCCAAAGATTCCAGATGAAGCGCAACCTTAAGCGCGTGAGGCATGGACAAAAGTGAACACCTAGCAAAACAGGCATCACAACACGAAGCATCAACACAGAACCTGATGGAGAACGCGAGGTGGCGCAAGCTTGTCTGAGAAAGCGGTCACGGGTGTTGCTGCAACCAGTACTTGAGCCAAGCGCCGACCCACAAATGACGCGGCCAGCTCCGTCCAAGTAATCAGTCTGAAATGTCGGTGAGCCACAGATACCAGTGCGAGCTTCCTCCAAGTGATCAGTCGGGAAACGCCGAGGTCGAGAGACGGAGTCGAAGGAGCATAGCAGCGCGTTTGGCCGGCAACTCAGACGTCTGTGTCTTGGCGGAGGAAAAGAATAGTCTGTAACAAGGAACTTCCACTAAGGTTGGATGACCCATAACCACCACGAACCCCATAATGGAGACGCTAAAGTGGACCAAAACCACCACAGACCCACCCCATTCCCGAAATTTTAGGAAGTCAGATATGATTGGGTGTCAATTCTTGATTGGTTCAAAGCTGCCGGTTTTTAGTCAATGCAGAAGTGGTTATTAGTACAACTTAGTGTGGAAATAGAGAGTTTTGTATGTCGAGGAATGGGTCACGGCTTACTATCCACTTTGAAAATTTGTAGCAATTTCAATATGAAGAAATAAATGGTCACGACAATTGCAATATTCATGAAATCCTATTTTGAATTCCCAAAAAATGTCTTACCACGTGTACAAACGCTATAAATAGGTCAGCAAGCTTAAGTTGGTTGTTATAGGTCATCCAACATTATTGAACACAGAACCTGACCAGTAACAAGTGGCTAGAAAGGCCAAGGTGTGAGGGACGGAGTCAGAAGAGTATATCCTACTGCAGCTTCGTGGTAGGAAATTATGGTAGGCTCTTTTAAATCACGGTAGGAGATTGTGGTATACTGTTCATGGTATGGACGGAGTCAGAGGAGAACACTGTAGCTTGAGGGTAGGAAAGTATGGTCTGGAGCAGGATCGGTATCCAGCAACCAACAGTTCTATTTTGCTTTCTTGAACTTTACTTGTGTTATAATGTTCAGTTAGCAACTTGTCGTTTATTCTTCTCATTTAAACAACGAAATGGGCAACAGTGTCATTGTTGATTCACGGAGTTGGGTTAATCGTGAAGTCATCCCAAGGGAACAATGTCGTTGTTGTTTCACCAAGTTGTGTTACTACCCTTGTGGTTTTATATAGCTAAATAATCAGCACGAGAGACGAAGAAGGCCCAGAAATTTCATCGTTCTACATGACCTTCCTTAGTTCCTTCCCCAAGGTGGCTAATACTACTTCTGACTGGACTTCAGAGACCACCAAGCTCTTCCACAGCTAATAGCTATCGAGAGTAAACAGACAGCAGCTTTATGAATCAAAAGACGAGTACATCCTTCAACTTTGGGTCCCACAAGCAACAGCCACACACCATATTCTACAGACGAAAATGCACACCAAAGTATGCGGGTAAATTGAGACAAGCTCTGTAAGCGAAGTCTGGGCGCCCCTTCTTCGGCATTCGCATCACCATACAAAAATGCAATTCGAACTTGTCTAATATGATTGAGACCATGACTTATAATTCGAACACCATAGGAAGTTCGAATTATAAGACATTTTGCAATACCAATCTACAACTTCATGATATACTTGACAATGTCTTTACTTTCTCTTCTAATATAAATCCATTCTAACAATATGCTCTCATGACAGGTCTTATATCTATGCCATATTTATAATCTAATTCATTTTTGCAATAGAAAAGTCAATGCACTACACTAAACATTGAATATAGTGTGGATTCATTATTGATGTGGATCACCCACACTAATTTCCATCAAAGCATGTGCATGCCAAGTTCCAATTGGGTATTTGTTCTCAAGCAAGTGTGTGTCAGTCAACAATTGCATGTAAATTTTCAATTAGTGTAGGAAATTTCAAATAGTCTAGTCTACACTTTATTCAGGGAATGGTGTAGTAATCATGATTATTTTTAATGATGTATTGATTCTAATGTGATTCGCTTTCAAATTTTCAAATTGTTTTCAAATTTTTTGAAAACTACAATTGAGTGGCTTATGCATTTAATATGAAATCTGTATGTTTGTGTTACAACTCTTGCATAATTTTGTAGAATAAATGTGAGGTAATTGTATATTAAATATAATTGCCCTTAATCCCTAATTGCTCTTATAAAAAATAACACCATATTCATTATATTGGGAGATTTCCATGATTTTGATCTAGTGCACATTCAGCTCGACTCGAGCTGAATGTGCATAGTGGGTACATTTTAGAGCTCAAGAGCAACATACGTATTAAATTGGGAGGCTCACAATCTCCCAATATAATGAATATGGTGTTAAATGGAAAATTTTACTTTGAGACTAAATTATAATAAAAGAACAATAGCAAAACTATTTACTTAGCCTTCACATGTTAGTTGCACAAAGATAGTTGATTTTTTGAAAATTGGATGGATGAAAACAATGTTTGTTAACAAGGCATGAAGAATGAACAAAGTTTTTTGTAGTCCAATATGTGAATAATTGGACATTAGGAGTTAAACTTGTATAAAACGTTTAAAAACACATTCCAAAATGTGACTTTCCAAGGTCATGATGGATGGAGGTTGAATTTATTTGGAACAAGTTGATGTTACAAACGTAGATGACACTTAAGATGCGGTAGGATTTGAGTGGATGTATATACACAGACTAAGTGCGTGGTGCAAATTTAGACTTGTAATTGTGAAAGTGTGTGATTAGCATCAGATAGACTATTAGTATATTGAAAGTGAAAACTTTTGTAAACTATTGGATTTGGACGTAAGAGAGTGCGATGGGTCAAATCAAGGCCATTATTATGGTTACAACATTGTTATCAACAAAAAAGAATTATATAAAGTTTGTAACACATCTCTAACACACCTAGATAACTTGTTTTTTAAAATAAGTCTTCAATATAAGCACCCTTGCATTCAATGATCTAGTCATTGCAAAAAAAAAAAAAGGTTACAAACATGTGTCTTACAAAGCTTGTGATGTAAACCCTCAAAGAAACATCAAATCACCCAAACTCCAAAACGCTGTTAAAATTCACAATTACTCACATAAGTCCCAATTACATAAGACCCTTAGATTCAGAGTTATATGCGGGGTCACCCTCTTTGGACTTGTAGGAAAACTCTAATGTAAACTCTTTTTTTGTGAAACAAGGCACGATGAAGGACTTGACAAATTTGATTACATGCATTGATGAGGATTCAAGCGCCTTGGAAGCAGGTTGGGTCACATTTAATCCTTCATCATTTCAAAATGCTATCATCATTCTACAAGCACCAACAAGGTGTCTTTGAAACTTAACCCCTCAAGGCCAAAGCATTTTGACTAATCTCTACTCTGCTGATCATAATTTGCCAAGATTAACTTTTTGAGAATGTAACCGTAAGATCTTCTTCTAAACTTGTTTGAGATGATGTGGTTAAAACTTTCAAAATTTGTCAACCACAAGTTCACGACCAACAACATGGAATTACAGGAAGTGAAGAGCACACTCACACATAATTCAGTAAAGAATCTCTTCTTTTTTTTCATTCCGGGATGTCATGCGCGAGATCTAGAAACGCGGGCATGATGTCGGGGTTCATGTTCACCATGGCGACCATGGCGTCGGGGTCGCGCGCGCTGGGCACCACGAACACGAGCCCATCGCGTGACCCCATGGTGTTCCGTGTCGAGCACGCGGGAGCGCCGAACCCGAAATCGAGCTCGTAGAACGGGAACCTGATCAGGTACGAGACCCCGAAGTTGCACTCCGGCCCTGAGATGCCATCGCTGTCGAACGGGTTGATCCCGGGGCGCTTGGTCTCATTGAAATCCACGAGGTCCTGGAACCACTCGCCCATCATCGCGGCGGGCGCCACGGCGGCGCGGATCAGGCTCGCCGTGGCCGCGAAAGGTCCGTCCAGCAGCTCGTCCACGGTTGTGATGATGGTCTTGAACCCGATTACGTTGCCGAAGTAGCCGGGCGGGAGCGCGAGACGCTTGCGCCCCTCCACGAGGTAGATGAGGCGCACGCGCGTGCTGCCCCCCGCGATCAGCCCCCGCCGCGCGCGCACCGCGGTCCGCCAGAGGTGCGCC